>JACTOM010000931.1:1189079-1347470 GCA_015832385.1 Elymnias hypermnestra | reverse complement strand
AGTGTGGAAAAAAAATATAATTTGACGATTCAAAAGTGCTGTAATATGCCTACTTGAATAAAGATATTTTTGATTTTGATTTTGATAATAATATAATTTATAACATAAGTCATTTGCTATGTTTTTTTATACCTATTATAATAAAATTACACAAACAAAAGTATATATAGTTAACTAGCTGAATCCGCAACTTCGTCTGGGTGGAATGTTTTTTGATATAATTTTCATTAATTTAGGCAAATTCTTTGTGTTGAATTTCCTAAAATTTTGTTTGTAGGTTGTAAATATGAAGTTTTTTTAACGGGAAAGTTTGAATTTTTCTATTAACGCCCCCACAACCCGCTTGCGAGTGGAATTTCGTAAAAATGTCTTCTTAACCGACCACTACTCGGCAAAAGGAATATTCCTACCAAATTTCAAGTCTCAACGCCTTATGGTTTCAGAGATATCATGATGAGTCAATAGATACCTGGATATCTCATGTATATATATGTAGATAAGTATAATATAATTACACATGGAAAAAGCAATTTGGAATGGTCAAAAGTCGTTTTGTGTACATATATTATTTGTAATGATGACATTAAGGAGCATGTCGAGAAATATTTTAATCATAGAAGAAAAAAATTGAATCCAGTTCGAATTTAAAAAAAAATTATTCAAGTAGATCTTTACAGTACTTTTAAATAATCAAATATAGGTTTTTTCACACATTCAGTGTAGAGCTGATGACGGTATTAAAGAACAATTTATAATCTAAAGTTGCAAGTTATGAGTTACGATATGTGAGATCAGTCAATTTATATATAAAATATTAACTATATTTTATTTTTGATAACAATGATATTTCACGTCGTATATTGTTGTACATCTATAAAAAAAATTGACTCTTTTACGAAAAAAAGTGAATGAACCCCATATAACTTAAGAAATAAATATAAAATTGTTGCAAATTCTAGTAGTCTACATAAAATTTATATTCTCAGTAGTGAAAGTGTTTGGCGGATGGTATCTTCCTTCTGTGAGAATGTCATCACACAAAAGGAGGCGTCAGAGAGGGAGATGGAAGCTGCAGCTGAGACCGGGAGCCAGGAGACGTGCCTTTGAGAATCTCCTGCCATTCTGCATGGTCGCAACAGACGATGTCCGGAGTCCCAGAGCGCAATGTCCCTTCTGAACCTCTGGTACTTCTGCTCAGGATACTGAAGAACCGCTGGGTTTTAGTTGGTATTCTATTCTTCAGCGAGTCCCACACTCCTGGTTGAAGGTAAGACTTTCAGCCGGGGTGCGTAAATGTAATTCCCAGCAAAAAAAGGCTACATAAAATTGACAAGTCATTCAAAGGTAACTTGTATACGTTTCTATAACAAGCTCCCAGAAAAAGTTACAAAGATGTGACTGAGTAAAATTTAAATCTTTCATTAAAAGAAAGCTAATAGAGAAATCATTCTGTAATTTGAAGAAATACTTGGAAGACAAAAAAGCGTGGGAGTGAATGACTCGCTCTATATATATATCTTGATATAGAATAAATTAAAAATATATATTGTAACGATGATGACATAAAAAATAACGTACACCTGACTAAGTTTTCTGTGGGATCTTCTCGGATCCCTCGAAGGAACCCTCGTAACTTTAGATTGCAAGTCGCTCTTTAATGTTATCATCAGTCATTCATTTAAATATTATATGAAAAAAAGAACGATATTTGACAATTCAAAAGTGCTGTAGTACGCCTATTTCAATTAAGATATTTTGACTTTGACTTTATTAAATATATTTAAAAGAGTAACTGCTGCGTTTATTGCCGGTATCTTCTTGGTAAACCAACTTTGGAAGCATATATATACTGAAGGAAACACTTTTACTGTTTTAGAGCATGATTGATAGAATTTTATATATATTCTTAAAACTATCTATTTTAACTCTTATATATTTGCGTATTTAAATGCCTCATTGGTCTAGTGGTTAGCATGTTCGACTACAGACATGAGGTCCTGGGTGTAAGTCCCGGGTCGGGCCAATTCGAAATCGATAATGAGATTTCTATTAAGATTTTCTCAATATTTGGCCGAAGTTAGAAAAAATTTCACCGACCATCCACCCCCGTGCCTCGGAGAGCACGTTAAGCCGTCGATCCTGCGCCTGATCTCTCTGTCCGGTCGTGTCGGATTGCCGTCACGTTGGATTACGCTGTGTGTTCAAAAAGTATCGCGAATTTTGTATTTTTTCATAAATTATTTATTTATTCATGAATATCTATTTTGTCCCCTTCAAAGTAATCCCCTTGAGATATTATACACTTGTGCCAACGGTTTTTCCAATCTTCGAAGCACTTCAAAAAATCATTTTTTTTTATCTTGTTCAGCTCCTCCTTCGATGCCGTCTTTATCTCGTCAAGAGAAGAGTAACGTCGTCCTTTCATGGGCCTCTTCAGTTTAGGGAACAAGAAAAAGTCACAGGGGGCCAGATCTGGGGAATACGGTGGCTGCGGCATCATTAGTGTGTTGTTTTTGGCCAAAAAGTCGCGCACAAGCAACGATGTGTGAGCAGGGGCGTTATCGTGGTGCAAAAGCCAATTTTTGTTCTTCCACAAATCCGGGCGTTTCTGGCGGATTGCTTCGCGCAAATTGCGCATAACTTGCAGGTAATATTCCTTATTGACCGTTCTTCCCTGTGGCAAGAACTCATGATGCACCACGCCCCTGCAATCAAAGAAAACTGTCAGCAAAACTTTCACATTCGATCGAACTTGGCGCGCTTTTTTCGGTCTTGGTTCGTGCGGCAGCTTCCATTGAGATGATTGAGCTTTGGTTTCCACGTCATAACCATAAACCCACGATTCGTCACCAGTTATGACCCTCTGGAGCAAATTTGGGTCGTCGCGGACAGAGTTTAACATCTCATTAGCAATGTTCATGCGATGCTGTTTTTGGTCACAATTGAGCAATTTTGGTACGAATTTCGCGGCGACCCGTCTCATGCCCAAATCATTGATAAAAATCGAATGGCACGAGCCAATCGATATGTTTAGGTCCTCAGCAACTTCTCTAACGGTGATTCGACGATTGGCCAATACCATTTTCTCCACTTCATTAATTTTTTCGTCTGTTGTTGAAGTGCTCGGGCGTCCGGCACGCTCTTCGTCGTTCACATCTTCTCGGCCTTCTGAGAACATTTTGTACCACCGATAAACGTTGCTTCGGTCCAAGGTAGCTTCTCCGTATGCCACAGTCAACATTCGGAATGCATCCGCGCACTTAATTTCGTTTTTCACACAAAATTTGATACAGGTTCTTTGATCCATTTTTTTGAATAGGTAAAAATCGAAGACGATCCAAAACACGTGCAAGCAAAGCAGCTGTCAACGATTAAATGAACATTCAAAATGGCCGAGCTTGTGGGCATAAGTGAGAGACATGAGTACCAACATAACGCCACAAAAAATTCGAAATTCGAATATACGTAACCCGCGAAAATTCAAAATTCGCGGTACTTTTTGAACACACCTCTATAAGAGTGAAGGAATAGAGAGTACTATGCCTGCCAATCCGCAGTGGAGCAGCGTGGTGGGTTTCTGCTCTAAAAACCCTCTTTCATATGAATGAGGACGCCTGTGCCCAGCAGTGGGACGTTAATGGGCTGCTACTTACTATATTGCCGTATATATTTTCACTGACAGTTTTTTTTACCCATAGCTTGTCTGTTAAGAGATTGTTTACGCATTAACACCTTTGCATGATGTGGTTTCTAAACTATCATTTCATTTTTTTTTGTTACTTCGATTTTCATAACGCAACAACGTATTTATCTAACTTAATTTTAAAAGGACCAAAAAGTGTACAACTATATGACCCAGTTGAATTATTTGAGTAGGAAAATAAAGAATTATAATTTATAATATATATAATAAATAAGATTTGCTGTGGTTGAATAAAGTGTACCTGATATTTTGTGGGAGATGCGAAGTACGATATAGCTGACGTCACTATCCAATTTCATCTCAATCCTCTAGGGTCGGGACCTGCGTTGATCCGAATACAATATGTAAGCAAGTTCCACTAACCGAGTAAATAAAAAACTCCAAGCAAATATTTTATTCAACCTTGTAGTTATTTAATGTATGTAATACGCTTAATACGTCCTAGGTCAATTTAACCTATTTAATGACTATGTTTTGATATTTCAAAAACAGTTAAAAGTGCGTACGTACAAATAACACTTGTCAGAAGTGAAACTTCTTTGGCAAACTAATTTTTAAGTTTATACAAATTTAAAACTTTAGATTCTGAGACTTAGAAGGAAGGAAAAAGGAAGATATATTAGGAATTTAATAAATGTGAAAAGTGTTGAAAATTATTACAAATGATTTATTGCAAATATCAATTTTACATAAAAATGTCACGTTTAAATTTAAGATAGGGAAATTATGAATTATTTTGATTGTATATTTTATGAAAAATAATATATTAAATTATTAAATGACGAGTGGCAAATGAGAATGCCACATGTTATTTGTGAAAATTAAAATTACCTAACCTTCAAACCTTTGACGGCCTCGCTGGCGCAGTGGTGCGAGTATTCGCTTTGCAAGCAGAGGTCCCGGGTTTGATCCCCGGTAGGACGAATTTAGGAGATTGTATTTTCTAATTTGTCTGAGTCTGGACTGGTGGGAGGTTTCGGCCGTGGCTAGTTACCACCCTACCAGCAAAAACATACCGCCAAACAAAGTGATTTGTGTTCTGGTACAATGCTGTGTAGAAACCGTAAGAGGTATATCGCCTCTTATCAGATTTGGGCGTTTCCATCTTAGACTCTATCATCACTTACCATCAGGTGAGATCACAGTCAAGCGCTAATCTGTTAGCAATAAAAAAAAACGAAAAAGCATAAAAAACGCTGCTCATTTTCGTGACGTTAATCACGCGTTTGATCGTGCGCCTAAAGAACTTTCACTTCAATAATATATGTATATTATTTATCCACGCCTCCTACGTATAAAGAGACAAGTACAAAACATTGATATTATAAAACGGTGTTTCAAACAAAGCATTATTTATTACTGTAATTTTGAGCATCATTTTTAAGTCCTTACTAATATTATAAATGCAAAAGTAACTTTGTCTATATGAAGCGTTTAAAATGAAATTATTGGTACCTAGAGTCTCAGAAAGGACATAGGTTACTTTTTAATGCGAAAAAAGGTTAGTAAGAGATAGAAATATAGTCATTTCTAGAGTTGAAACATATTTTTTAGGCTATTTATTCAATATAAATAAATATGACTTTCAATGGGTATAAAATAAAAAGCCTTACTAATCTTATATATCGTCTGTCGAGCTTTCACACCAAAACTACTTTTTAACGGCCTTGCTAGCCGAGGTCCCGGGTTCGATCATCGGTAGGACGAAAATGTATTTCTAGAGTTTGGACTGGTGGGACGCTTCGGCCGTGGCTAGTTACCATCCTACCAGCAAAGACGTAAAGCCAAACTAAGAGATTTGTGTTCCAATACGATGCTGTGTACAAACCGGAAGGGTTATATCTTACCAGATTAGCGCGCTTCCATCTTAGACTGTACCACCAGGTGAGATCCCAGTCAAGTGCTAAACTGTCAGCAATGAAAAAGCAACTAAAGCGATGATTTAAATGAAATTTGGTATATGAATAGTCTATAGCCTCAGAAACGACAATAAGCTCTTTGCAATAGGCTTCCTATATTATTTATACCTATTTATCTATAAAATATACTATAAAATTAGACTTCATTATCAAAAATGCTACCCAAAAGAAGTATTTGATGCGGATGAAGTCACAGTAAAAAAAAGGTAAGAAGCAGCCCATTAACGTCCAATTGCTGGGGACAGGGCTCCTCACTCCTAGGAGAGAAGGTTTTTAGAGCATAGACGTGGGTATATGCTCTAAAAACCCTCCACCACGCTGCTTCACTGAGGATTGGCAGGCATAGTACACAAGTGCACTCTCTAATCCTTCACTCTCATACTCCGGTGTGATGGGAATCCGACACGATCGGAGAGAGATCAGGCGCAGGACCGATGGTTTTACGTGCTCTCCGAGGCACGAGGAAGGGTCACACCGCCAACTTCCCAACTTTGAGCAAATATTGAGAAAATCTTGAAAATTGAAAATAGAAAATTCAGATATAGACATATACATCCAGAATCTAAGCAATATACAGATTTACAACGAATATATATCTAACACATTTTTAAATTCATTATATCTTTTGAAAGAAATGTCCGATTTATTTAAAAGTATTTTACAGGTATTGAAACGCTTTTTTATATGTATTAAAATTATAATGATTTGTACAGAAATATGAATAATACACTTGATTATTGTCGGCACTTTTATTAACTTTTAAAATTATGTTGTAGAGGCATAAATACATTGGGTTACTTAGGTAAGACGTATAATTTGATGGACTTTTTTTGTAGATATTCACACATTCTATGTTATTTTAGAACATTTTCTTATTCTATCATCAATAGTATTCGCAGCGCACGCGATAACAGATTTTTTTGACAATTTTTCTTACACCTTGGGTTACATTAATGCAATTTTTTTATGGCTCCCTAATTTTTTTTAGAAATTAATATAGCTTATGTCGCTCAGTGAAAATGCAGCTTTCTAATGGTAAAGTAATTTTTTAAAGCGGTCCAGTAGTTTTTGTGTGACAACATTACAAACATACATACATACTTACATACTAAAACACATGTTTCCTCTTTAGTTAAGAAGTTTTAAGTAATAATGTATTATAGCATAAATTCGTGGTAGTTCACAACATCACCACTATACTAATCTAGTTAAAAATATAATCCCTTTACGTGGAGGAAAATTTTTGCAGCCGCATACGTTGTTAATAGTCATGCGAATGCGAAAGATAAATTGAAAAATTAGCATTTAAATTAAAACCTTACAGGGATAACTCGATTTCAGTCAATACTATTTAACTTTTAAAGCAAGTATTCGATTCAGTTGGGTCTGTCTAATAGATTTCGCTGCGGGCACTATTGGAAATTATTAAATTTTCATTTCCAATATTTTCTTTCTATCAATTTCATAGCTTTCTTCTTCACATAGTGCAAAATGAACTCACATTCGCTGTCTGTTCGCTTAGCTCGCTATTCAACGGATTTTAATACAGTTTTCAACATTAGATTGAGTGATACAAGAGGAAGGTTACCATGTATAATACATATTGTTCGCGATTTTTAAGGTTTTATTATAGGACGTATTTAGAATAGTTTGTAAATATATAGTTTAAGGTAATTGTTTGCAAACTAATATAAGAGAATTGTAATAGCGTTCATTTGTAATAGGTTCCATTGTAAGTAAGTTTCCATTGTCATAGTGTTATGTTTAGTTTTATAAATATTCAAAGATCCCAGTGACGTTGTGTGTAACATCTGGCAGCGGCGACCATAGATCTGCGCCTGGCCATCCTCACAGGGAGACATAATTGTATATTTACTTCTGCATGGTCACGCCGTCACCATTCGCTGCTAAGAAATTGGTCACAGGATGTACTCTGGCTCTAGTAGTGAATATTCGAAGGCGTTTCACTTATAACCATTTTTACCATTTTAGACTGAACTGATATAGTTTTCTGTGGTGAGCCAGTTCGAAGGAGCTCACACATATTATAGATATGTCGGAGAATAAGAGAGAAGGAAGAGCATAGCGGCGTACGGTTCTCCGCCGACATCGTCATTAATGGCATTCATAATTTAATTTATTATACTGTGGGCGTTCGTGGCTAATGTTGGTTACACTTTATTAATTAACTGGGATTATAATGTTCAATCATTTAATGTTCCCGATATCAATTTACACAAACTCATTAGCAATAATAGCTAGGAACGCGACAGATTCAATAGTCGACTGCTCCAGCCGACTGCTACTCGAGAACTAACGACAGACGTGCGTCGGACTGCCACTATTGACTCTATCCCACGCTGATAGACAGATGGCGCCAGCGCTCCACAGACTACCGCACTCCAACAGATAGATGTCGTAACAATGGACTTCTGTTGACGACGATTTTATTGCTGATGTCATAGAAATTGCTTTGTTTATGCTATTATTGAAGTGAAGCTTCTTTAGGCCCATGAGCGTACAATTTTTATTGATAGAACGCGTGATTAGCGTCACGAAGATGCAGCACTTTTAATATTAATTCATTTGAATGTTAGGTGGTTTTAATATTTACTAATAACATGTGACATTTTAATTTGCCACTCGTCATTTAATAATTACTAATTTCTAATATTGACAAAAACACGTGGCATTTTTTATTTACAATTTGAGATTTCAACTGGAATCAAATCCAAACATTTATATCGCTTAAATAACCTTCAACATTATAATATGGCTTTTGTAAATGGATTTTATTGATTGACATATTTCTTAAAATTATGCGGAGGCGAATCTAAAACTGATAAGATACCGCATCTTATCAATAATGCATATACTCAACCCGAAGATGATTTCTGAACCTTCTTCGGTCTAAAATATGGATTTACAACTTTGTTTTTATATCTTGTATTGAAATTGTGTATTTCACTTTTTATATTATTTAAATATATATTGTGACGGTACCGTGACAACTGATGTGTCATTGATTTTATCTCTCTGAGAATTACGTGATCCTAATTGATATATGGCACTTATTGCTTTTTTTTTTTGGAAAATAAATATAGCTTCAATTTACCCAATAACAGTATATGAAGAGCTGTTTAATTAAAAATGTCATAATATACTACCATTGTAAGATTGTAGATGTAGTAATAAGCATATAAAAATCACTCTCATAAAACGACAGACAGATGACTTTACCTAACGCGAGCCATACATCGAATTAAATGTACTGGGAGAGGTTATTTTCCGACTACTGCCATTTTTATGGCAAATGGACGACATTTATTATTTCCTGAATTAATGGTCTAAAAGATACATAAATCATTCGTCATTATATAACATATTATATGGAAAAAAACTGTAAAGTAAAGCAGTAAGTGCTCCAGTTGGAAGCCACATCGTTTATAACGGTTGGTTTAGTTTCAAGAAAAGTTAAGTAAAATAAATTATCCCTCCGTGAAATATATTTATCAAGTGGATAACTTTATGTCAAAGATCTCATTTTTATATACATACTAGCTGTGCCCCGTACGGACACCCGCGTGGCATTTTTGACGGCCTCGCTGGCGCAGTGATGTGAGTATTCGCTTTGCTAGCGGACGTCCCGGGTTCGATCCCCGGTAGGACGAATTTAGGAAATTGTATTTTCTAATTTGTCTGAGTCTGGACTGGTGGGAGGCTTCGGCCGTGGCTAGTTACCACCCTACCAGCAGAAACGTAAAGCCAAACAAAGAGATTTGTGTTCCGGTACAATCCTGTGTAGAAACCGTAAGGGGTATATCGCCTCTTAACAGATTAGCGCGCTTCCATCTTAGACTGTATCATCACTTACCATCAGGTGAGGTCACAGTCAAGTGCTAATCTGACATCAATAAAAAAAATTAAGAATTATGATCATCAGGCCACTATTTTATTATTTCCTCTTGCATTTCAACCTATAAAAAAAGGTTTAAAGTGTGTGCATACATAGCACGCATTTCAGAAGTAAAACTTCTTCAATGAAATTTTTAAGTCTTGTTTATATATATACAAATCTAAAACTTTAAATTTCCGAGACTTAGAGGGTAAGAAAGAGGAAACTGTTAGGAATTTAAGGAATTTAATTGTTATTAAAAGGATCGAAAATTAATAGAAATAATTTATTGAAATCTCAAATAGCGAAGTGTAATTATTAATGCCACGTGTTTTTTGTTTATATTACAAATATTTTTATTTTATATTTGATGAAAAATAGTATAGGAAATGAGGGGAGGGAAATCATGTTATTTGTAAATATTAAAACTTTCTAATCTTCAAACGAATTAGCATTAAAAACGCTGTACATCTTCGTGACGTTAACCACGGTTTTCATCCCTAAAAATTTTACCCTCATGCGCCTTAAGAAGTTTTAATTCAAAAATGTAAGATTTTATATATCCACGATGCAAGTGAAACTTTTATTCATCGCATGTCACATTACAGTTGGCCGTAAAGTGGGGCTAAAGAGAAAGGCGTTTAGCTGAGCATCCAGGACTAATATAGCAGCGCCAATGACGCCAACACAGATTTTTTTTAATTACTTGCTGACAGGTTAGCGCTTGGCTATGATGATGATACCTACCTGATGGTAAGTGATGATATAATCTAAGATGGAGGTGTCCTATTCTAGTAGGAGGCAATTTACATCTTATGGTTTCTACACAACGTCTACCGGAACACAAATGTCTTGTTTGGCGTTACGTATTTGCTGGTAGGGTGGTAATTAGCCACGGCCGAAGTCTCCCACCAGTCCAGGCTCAGACAAATTAGTAAAACGCTCTGTCCTATAAGTGAGTAGGCCTGTGCCCAGCAGTGGACACGAATAAGATGCTAATTACCTTTTTAACACCATGTAAAAAAATTCAAATCTTAATTATATATGTCATAGTCACCATTTAAGTTCAAATATATTTTTGACAACTGCCTCATTGGTCTAGTGGTTAGCGTGTTCGACTACAGACATGAGGTTCTGGGTTCGAGTCCCGAGTCGGGCCAATTCAAAAATCAATATTGAGTTTTCTATTAAGATTTTCTCAATATTTTCCCGAAGTTGGGAAGTTGGTGGTGTGATCCACCCCCGTGCATCGGAGAGCACGTTAAGCCGTCGGTCCTGCGCCTGATCTCTCTCCGGTCGTGTCGGATTCCCGTCACATCGGACTATGAGAGTGAAGGAATAAAGAGTGCACTTGTTGTGTACTATGCCTGCCAATCCGTAGTGGATCAGCGTGGTGGGTCTATGCTTTAAAACCCTTGCTCCTTGGAGTGAGAAGGCCTGTGCCCAGCAGTGGGACGTTAATGGGCTGTTACTTACTTTTTACATTACTTTTATATTTTTAACAAAATATGACACTTGATAATAATCGTATTTGCGAAAAATTGTAGCATTTATTGAAAGGTCACATTTAAGTTTCAAAAGTCCCTGTCTTTGAAATGAGCTTAAGGACTTCGTTCTAGATGGCGTAGGAGTTAACATTTTTTTGTATATTACGTGCTATCTTATTTACAGTTTACAGATATTTTAGATTGACGTCCTTATAGAGCAGTAAGTACTTTAAAACTAGGCGAGCGTTGTAAATAACAATTAATCATCATATAAAAACTTGTTTACGTTGTAATTCATACGGAAAATTGGTGCAAATGTTTCATAACAGTGTGCAAAGTTTTTGATATCGTGTGAAAAGTATAAGACGATAAAAACCATAGCTAAATATACACGTACCTCATAGTTATTTATAGAGTCGATCAGTTCAATTAGAGGCGGCTGCTATAAACGCTACATTTAGGGTTGCCACTCTTTACAATTTTAATCATAAACTTATATAATATTTAAAAAATGTTTAAATTAGGCAACATAAAAGCATATAAAATATCTGAGTAAGTGGAAGAACCTCTGTATGAAATAAATGATCTTTCGCCTCCCTGAACTCTTAGTCGGATTAATTTGAGATATCTGGGCAGATATATGAAAACGCATCCCTTGATATATTATTTATAGATTTAATGTTTTCGCTGGGGTCTAGTCGATAAAGCTGGGTTCCTTCCTCGTGCTTCTGCAACATGGGTTGGCGTCAGTAAAAAAGTTTTAATAGCATAAATGACATACAATTTTCAGTCACAAATTTCAGAATTTACTTAGAACAGACAAAGTGATAGTTTGGCTACACGTGAAGTTAGTAAATATCTGACTCCTAACTAGATTTCTGTGTTTAGAGGTAAGTAGCAGACTTCTAACGACCCACTGCTGAGTACAGGCTCCGTCATTCATAGGAGAGAGAGTTTTACAGCATAGACTCACTACGCTGCCCTACAGCGGGTTGGCATGCAACACATACCCCAGAATTAATCCCGGGTATTGCAGGTTTTCTCACGATGTTTTACTTTACCAAAAAGGACAATGACGGATTGAAAAGAAAAATCAATCACATAAACGAGAATCCAGACGTCCATCATAGTTTTTGGGGTCAGGTAAAATATACAAGAAAATATTATATGTATATATACATATACCTCATTACTAAATGAGATTATACTAAGTAGACAGTTAATGATTTTTAGCTAATCTTTTGACAGTATTTAAGAAGGGAGCACGTTGAAATTCAATTAGAAGAGCATTCCACAAGCATGCTGCTTCAACGGTAAAGAAATCCTGATGAAAACTTTTTTGGGTGCATAGAAGTTTTCAATGTTAAATTATGTGAAGACTTTAGAACAACAACAAGGAAAATTTCTTAGTTTACAATATGTGTTTTAAATAAAACTAGCAATGCCCAACGGTTAGACCCACGTAGATACCGACCTCGTGGTAGTGGAAATACATGTGAATAAAATGATACACTGCAAACAAAATGGATATGACCATCGCCATGCTACAAAATTATATTATAACATTATTTTCTTTAAATTGACATTCCTAAATTTATTATATCTCTTAAATGAAATAGGTATTGAAACGGTCTCTAAAAAGATCATTAAATAAGAAAAGGATTCATGTTTGAATAATGTGGTTCGATTATTGTCAGCACTTTTAAAATGTAAAAAAGTAGTTATAGTGGCATAACTGTAGTAGTTGGATGATATCGCGGACTTTTATTGTAGATATTAATACGTCCTGTAATATTGTGAAACATATTTTTGTACTATCGTCAATAGTTTCTATAGGGTACGCAATGACAGATTTTTTAGTTCCCACCTTTTTGGGTTACATTAAATAAATAAATAAAATTTTTATTTGCTTTCACACTTTTTACAATAAATAATATAAAAAAGAAGAAGAAATATATAACTGTGAAGCAAATAAGGTTCGCCACTCAGCTCACATTAGTGCATTTTTAATAGGGATCACTATGTTCATTTTCAATGTATTCATATTCAATATGTCACTCAGTGAAAATGCAGCTTCACCATTAGAAAATGGTGAAAAAAATTTGTAAAATTGTAAAATATATGTCGGAGTGCAAGAGTCTGTGGATCGCTGGTCCGTGTGTAATAGTCTGTGGAACGCTGGCGCCATCTTTGAATCGGCGTGGGCGCAGAGTCAATAAGTGGCAGTCCGGCCCGTCTTTCGGCAATTCTCAAGCGGCGGTCGGCCGGAGTGGTCGACTATTGAAACTGTAGCGTTCCTAGCTACTATTCTTAATAAGTTTGTGTAAATTGATATCGGGAACATTAAGTGAATGAATATTATAATCCGAGTTAATTAATAAAGTGTTTGATTGCACCAACATTACCCACGAACGCCCACAGAATAAGAAATGAACCAATTAATAAAGAAGTCGGCGGAGTGCCCTGCGCCCCTGTGCTTTATGCTTCTCCGTTCTCTCTTATTCTCGGACATATATATCTATATATATGTCGGAGTGCAATAGTCTGTGGATCGCTGGTCCGTGTGCAATGGTCTGTGGAACGCTGGCGCCATCTGTCTGTCGGCGTGGGGCAGACTCAATAAGTGGCAGTCCAGCGCGCCTCTCAGTAGTTCTCGAGTGACGATCAGCCGGATGGGTCGATTATTGTAACTGTCGCGTTCCTACCTATTATTGTTAATGAGTTTGTGTAAATTGATATCGGGAACATTAAGTGATTGAATATTATAATCCGAGTTAATTAGTAAAGTGTTTGATTGCACCAACATTACCTAACGATCGCCCACAGTATGGAAATTATGCATGCCATTAATGACGATGTCGGCGGAGGACCATATGCCCCTATGCTTTACCCTTCCTTCTCTCTTATTCTCCGACATATATTCATATATATATAAGAGATATCCAGCTATCTATTGACTCATGACGATATCTCTGGAATCATAAGGCCTGGAGACTTGAAATTTGGTAGGAATATTCCTTTTGCCGAATAGAGGTCAACTAAGAACGGGTTTTGAGAAATTCCACCTGCAAGGGGGTTACGGGGGTATTAATTAAAAAAAACTTCAATTTTCCATTAGGAAATTTTCAAACTGCACATTTACAAACTATATCTTTTATGGTATGTGAAACTTGGTAAAAATTTTTTTTATTGTACATAATGGTATCTATTAAAAGTGAATTTTAGGAAATTACCCCCCTCAAAGGGCAGTGTGTATATTTCTTATTCGTAAGACAATTTGCCTAAATGAATGAAAATGGTACCAAAAATATTTTACGCAGACGAAATCGCGAGTTCAGTTAGTATATGTACATATAAATCAAATCAAAAATATCTTAATTCAAGTAGGCATATTATAGCACTTTTGAATCGTCATATTATATTTTTTTCCACACTCTGATTCTAATATACGTCTGATGATGGTACTCATTAACGGCTTAAAATCTAAAGTTACGAGGATTCCTTCGCGCCCTGATCCGAGAAGAACCCACATAGCTGTGGGTTCTTCTCAGTCGGGTATTTTTTTGTTACCGTCATCATTACAATATCATGTTAGTTTACTATATTTTATTTTATTATTTCCGATTAGAGCCATTCGTACACTCTATACAAAAACAAAAATGATTCCTGTGTACAAAATCACTTTAGATAAATTTGTGACAGCCCTAGTCTAGACCAACAAGTCGACATGACTACTAGCACGTTCCATTTCGCGACCGGTCTGCGATTTTGCGTTAGTTGCGTAAGAGCACGTTTGCGTTGGTCACACTACTTCGATACATACAGACACCTACTTAAAAAAACATTGTTTTTAATAAATAAATTACACGAGAACAGTTTTTATAATAACATTAACAGCTTCTATTATTAATTAATTATTAACTATATTCTTGAAAATTATTTTTTAAGACCAGAGGAGGCAAGGCGGTGCAAATTTGCGCACGTCTTCCCAACTTTCGTGAATTCTCAGTCGGACTCAGTCGGAAGAATGCGTGAGTGATTCTCGGATGTCCCACAGGTTTTAATAGGTATTGTGAAGTTTCCTCTCTCACCGAGTCGCATGCATTTTCCAGACAGTATTATTTTAAAGGAAAAAGTTGCATGCTTAAGTTTCTGTTATCTTGTATGTAGGGAGAATTTAGTATAAACATATATTATAGATTTAAATACAATACAGGCCTATGAATTTTCACTTCCTCCACGTGCACACTGTTACACGCACACATTTTCTGTTTACATGCCGTAAAATGAAACGCGTGATACAACTTCTGTAGGGTGTTGTCAATATTCGAAATTCACAACCGTTCGTTAAACCGAAGACACTAGTGCAAAACTATTATGACGCGATCAATAAACGTATTTTCTTAATTCATAATATACGAATAATTTCTACGTAGTCATTTATTTATTCAAAACTATAGATAGAGTACTCTTTATTGTACACCACAAATATGAGACAAGTAATAAAGAAACAAAACTAAGACAATAGTACAATAAGGCGATCTTATGGCATATTAGCAATTTCTACCAGGCAACCTTAGGGTTAAAGAGACAATGGGAGGTAAATAGGGTAGGTGGTATCCCCTACTATATAAATACATACATACAAATATTCCTACATACTAATACACACACTTTAACCTACTTACAAATAATTAACTAAATATAATAAATAGATACATAATAATATACTTATATGTAATATATACATGACACATAAGAACTTATCTACTCAACTCAACGCGAGACAAGCACCACGTCCTTAACAATACCGAATCTTTCAATTTCCAAACTTTTATTTAAAATATATTATTTTTATATTTCCGTCGAAATTCACATTTCAATTTGCTTAATAAATATCAATTTTAGTATATAATGCAACGCCGATATAACAAAACTAAAGTGACTCACAAAATAATATATAATTGTTATATCATGTAAGCTTCCTACCGGCTGGTGCTGGTGCTAACCGGTCATGGCTGTCTTGGAAGACACCTGCACCAAATCCAGCCAGGACATTCGGCCAATGTCAGCTTAGAGACCTCAGCGTCATCTTCTGACATGGCTGATCGGTGCGAACCTCTCGCTGGCAAGTATTATAGATACAATGAGCGGGGCACCCAGTAATACGAGTATCAAACTCAGTACAGGGGCCCTTGCAACTAGTTTGTATGCTAAACGGTTGTATTTAATAAACCTTTTTTTATTTTTTTTTATACAATGCTTGACAGTCAGCGCCTCTGAAACGCTGTCATTTCGCTGAAGAAGGTACGGTAAACAGAGAGGGCGAATTGAGTCGAGGCACATTAACCCCGACGGAGGGGAGCAGAAACCAAGAGACGGAGGTTTATGCAACCCACCTCTTGTAGTGCATTTTTGAGCTGGCTTCATTCGAAAGGACCAGAATGCCACAACGAACCTCTGTTCCTTCCATTAACAGATGACGAGGGCTCCGTTGGGTCTTAATAGGTATTCTGGTACTACCGGCGACTCCTAAACTCTCATTTGTTTCTTAGATTGCAGCATAGTTGGTTTTAACACTTGGTACTTTGCATCATAAGACAACCACTGTCGAATTTAGTTTAGGACACGTTGTGTAATGCTTATGGATAAATAGACGCTAATAACAGAGTCTACAGCGATTAAAAAGTGCTATAACTATTTTATTCATAATATAAATATATATTTTGCATTGGCGTTTAGAAGAATTTGAAAAATACGTTATAGTCATATTTTTCACACAAGCGACATGTCTGAGGGTATATCCAAGTCTATTTATAATATAAACTGACAATATCATAATTGATAAATGCGTTTACAAATGCTAAATATAAACTGTGATTGATGTATGGTCGTAAATACACATGTGTACGTGCTCCATCACAATTAAATAGAAATGGAGACAGACTTACAAGACTTCCAGCGACTAAATTAAATGGCACATTGTTTAAATATCTATATATAATTACGTGAACGTAGTATCATCACTACTCATTGTATTCACGAGACATAATAGTTTATATACAATGTAAATACAAATGAAAATTAGTTGCTTATTTGGTCTTATCATGTGTATTATGATTGCCACATTGGTCTAGTGGTTAGCACGTTCGACTACAGACAGGTCCTGGGTTCGAGTCCTGGGTCGGGCCAATTCAAAAATCAATATTGAGTTTTCTATTAAGATTTTCTCAATATTTCTTGGTCAGGAAGTGGTCATTTAGTATCTTTTTAAATAAATTGTGGGACTGAGCATATTTTATATTGATAGACTGAGTTCCAAATAGGAGCATCTGGAATTGAGAAGGATTTTGAAAAAATTGAGGTAGAATGCGAAGGAAGTTTTAAAACTAAGTTTTCTTGCGAACGGAAATGGATACTCGTCAAGGAACTCAAAGCGCTTCCTAATATAAACAGGCGTTTTAGGATTAAACAGCACACAATAAAGAAGAGAAAGAAGATGAGTATTCCGGCGAAGACGAATTGCGAGCCACGTGAGTTTTTTGCCGAAGTCGGAAACATTATCATATTTGCGAAGACCAAATATGCATCTTATACACAAATTTTGAAGTCTCTCAGGCTTATTTAATTGCTCCTAATTTACTATCTGATCACACGATTTTTTCATAACAAGAACCGTTTTCGTAGCAAATTTAACGGAATCTCTTAAAGTGATAAATTTATCCTGTTTTTGCAATATTATGCTCCTATTGGTCGTAGTATTATATTATAACTATTTTTAATAAATGGTCAATCAAACAAACAAACTCTGGAGCATTATAATAGAAGTTAGTTCGATAAAATAAATCACCGTGTGTCACAAGTTTCTTGTGCGTTACACACTTGTGATGTTAACTTCACTTTCTTTGGTCCGTCCAGAACGCATCATGAATGATTTATTTATTAGTCGCGAAAAACATTTATTACCATAACCGTACAAATTGTTTTATAAAACATGAAATAAAGATCAGGAGATGCGTAGTAACTACTGCAATAAATAGGTGTGGAATGTCATTTTAATGAGATCTATTTAATATTTAAACGTAACACACATAACACACAATCTAGCAATTCCGTCACCTCAGAGAGACAGAGATACAACAAATTTGGTTAGCATAAAAATGATTATAGTAAGCCAACCTTAAACGATAGATATATACTATCGTGAACTTTTTTATAGAACTTTAATGAGAAACAATTGAGTCATATATGATATTTACAACATACAAATAAATAGACAAACATTAAAAATCTTAGTGTTGATATCATCGTCGTCGTCGTCGTCGCTTCAACCGATGGACGTCCACTGCTGGACATAGGTCTCACGTAATGACGTCCGAGGCCCGATCTTGCAACGCCTGGCTCTAGAGGCTACCGGCGACCCTCTATATATCATCGGTCCACCTTGCGGGGGGTCTGCCTACACTGCGCCGCCCGATGCGGGGTTGCCACTCCAGCACCTTCGGCCCCCAACGTCCATCAGTTCTTCGGATTATGTTCCCTGCCCATTGCCACTTCAGGTTCGCGATTCGTAGGACTTTGGTTCTACTACGGATCTCTTCATTTCGAATTCGATCACGTAGAGAAACTCCAAGCATAGCCCTCTCCATCGCACGCTGGAAATCGGACCAACCTGGTATATGTCCCAGGTATGTGTACTCGTCAACAATTTCGAGAGCTGAGTTTTCAACGATAACGTGTCTCAACTTGTTGATATCAGTGACTGGAAAATTAAATATTTGTATCAAAATTGTACTAAAATTTTTGTATAAAGATTTAATTTTACTACAAATTTATCTAATATAGATACTAAAGTTATAACACGGCGTACAGACAAATAAAAATTTAAACATAGAATTAGTATTGTTATTAGTTATTCAAAATTATTCCTTAGATAGATTTGCACAAAAATGTACGAAGATTGAAGATGTTTATAATATTTTAGAAAAATATTACGTTATGTATTAAAAAAACAACTGTCTCAGGTTGTATGCGTAGTATTCTCATCTGTGTAAATATGGATAATTAAACCCATTATTCATGAGATCTAATTTCCAATCTAAAACTATTTTGAATTGACCTAAACACGCCCAAAAAAATTGTCAAAACTGGATTGATTTTTCCTTTATACTAAAGGCGGAATTCAGTCACATACACACGTACGAAACAATTACATATAAATATAAAGATATGAAGTTAAATTATCACAGGTTAGAATGATCAGTAAAAGTGGCGCCAACAAGGCGACCTGTATTGAAAAGGAAACTTAACTTCATTGTATATAACTTTTCTCAACCTGAATACGTAATTAGTTACATAACTCACTTTAACCGTAACTAGTTTGAACTTCTATAAAAATCAAGATTTATGTTACTTACTAAATTTAAATTTTATTATAAACCAACTTTAGATGGAACTGGATTCAAATTCTCTTCGATTTGAATATTTTGCTAGTAAAAGAATGAAGGCCTCGCCGGCACAATTGCATTTACTCCCTTCTCAGTGGTCTTGGATTTCATTTCCGGTTGCGCAAATTTAAGACAATAAATTTTGTAACTTATCTAAGTATAGATTGGTGGAAGTGATACAATTACTAGTTTTGCCCGTAGAAGTACCGTGTTCGATCCTACGTCATGGCAAATTACCCTACCTCGCCTCCTTACCCATAGATGAGAGGGTTTTAGAGCCATCACACTACTCTACTGTGGGTTGGCAAGTTATACATAAGATAAGGTAAGTGGCAGCCTCCTCACTCATAGGAGAGAGGGTTTGACCCCCCACGCTGCACTTCTCCGGGTTGACATTCCGGGTACTCTCTATTTCTTCACTCTCATAGGCCGAAGTGACGGGAATCCGTCACGACCGGAAAGAGATCAGGCGCAAGACCGACGGCTTAACGGTACTGGAGCTCACCACCTTCTTCTCAATTTGAGCAAATAATGTTAAGATTTTAATAGAAAACTTAATATCGGATCCCATGTCTGTAGCCGAACATGATTCCCATTAGACTAACGAGGCAGTTATACAAAACCTGGAAAATTTTCATTTTTATAAACAGAAACTTAACGGTGCCTGCACTACTGTCTTGAACCTGTGATTTCCGGAGAGAATTCACGCGCCTCACCATGAGACCATGGTGGCTTTTAGTATACATTCAGAGCAGTAGCATAATTATACCATCTGGTGCCCGTGGCAAATTCTCTTGATGAGGCCCTACCGCACAAACCACTACACACCGACGACTGAAAGCAGTGAACCTAGAAAACCGAACCACTGAATATTGAAACCCAAAGAACCAAGCCTGAATAACTGACGCCGAATCACCGAACCCTGAAGACCCAAGCAACGAAGAACCGAAGATTCGAACCTTCAAGAACTGAACATTGAATACCCGAACCTGCAAGATCAAAGCACATGAACCACATACAGTCCACTGAACCCGGGGGGACTCATCTGATCCTGAATCCCTCCCCAACATCAACACTGTTAACAATTTTGGCAGAATAGCCAAGTCATATAGCCTGTCTTGTCCCATATGCTTCAAGTACCTTTTGGGCTAGGGCCCTCTTAGGCCAGGGACCCGTGGCATTTCGACAGCCCGGCCACCATATAATTACACCACTGCTTCACTGGTAATTCACCTTTTGTTCGCGCACGATGTTATCGTTGCTCTGTGGGCATGGCGCGATATAGTGTGTCAAGATCTGTTATCTGTGGTGTAAAAATCTTTTGAAAAAGGGTCAAACTCGGAAGCGCTTTTGAGGACGGCCGCGATCTAGGGCCGTCGCGGGATTTTGAGTTTTTTTTTGGGGAAGGAAGTGCGG
Source organism: Elymnias hypermnestra (assembly GCA_015832385.1). Taxonomy (NCBI): domain Eukaryota; kingdom Metazoa; phylum Arthropoda; class Insecta; order Lepidoptera; family Nymphalidae; genus Elymnias; species Elymnias hypermnestra. Next base: position 1,326,603 of record JACTOM010000931.1, on the reverse strand, counting down.
GATCCCACGCGTCTTTTGGTTCGGGGGAATAGATGAAATCCTCGACGCGTTGGACGCAATAGACTTCCCTCCATTGGAGCCAGGGAACGGAAGAGTAAACCAGCGTCGCCGATCACGGACATCCGCGACGCTTTGGCAGGTTACATATATACATCCAACAACTACACTTTACAATAGACACATTCACGTGAACAGACACCTGCCGGAGTCGACGCCTTCGAGGAGAGGGGCGCCTGGACTCGAGGTAGGTGAGAGCTCCCTACTAGCCGCTCGGCACCTCTCGAATCTCTTTAAATATCATGTCCTCCCGCCGTCCAAGGTGATCTGGCGATCTTGGTAGTCTCCGCGACACGGTCACGGACGGCGTGAACACCTTTCAATAGTAATTTTTCAGAACAAACGCGTGTCACACCGCCATTACGTACTTCTTGGTAAGTTATATCAACTTAATTCCCAAAAGAATTATACGTCGGCCACGGGAAAATATGGCGTCTTTTGTTCATTTCACATTCACGGCTGAAGTCACTATATCTCCGGCCCTCCTGCGTGTACTGAATAAGTAATACTTCGGAAGCCAGTGTTCTTAATTATGAAATACTGGTGACCGCAGATTCCGCCGCATGGACTTCTTATACATTGAATTTAATGTTGACTTATATTGCCCTAATATACTTTGTTCTCAAGACAGTGTTGGATGAAACTTTATTCTCAGGCATGAATTATTAATTATCTTATTAATAATTAATTCATACTTACAACCACGTACATATCGATCTCGTGGCAATGGAAAGTCTACTAAATAGGACTATAGGTTTATTTCACACAATTTTTTAATTACATTAGGACAGATATACAAAAATGTGTACTGAATATTCGAGAAGTAATATCCTAACTGGACTACTAGAGGCTAAAACTACTAAAGGCTTTTCTGTCTATACGTGTGTATATTACTAAATTATTTTCGATTGACATTTCTAAATTCATTATATCTTTTGAATGGAATGTCTGATTTTAATAAATTAAAAAGTATTTAAAAGGTATTAAAACTGGTCATTTAATAGGATAAACATAAATATAAAGATGTGAATAATATTGTTTGATTATCGTCGGCACTTTTATTAACTTTTATAATGTAAAAAAGTAGTTATAGTGGCATACCTACAGTAGTTGGTATCGCGGATTTTTTTGAGGATATTTATACGTTCTATAATATTGTAGAACATTTTTTTCTATCATTAATGATATATTAATTAATTAATAATTTCCGCAGCGGACACGATAACAGATTTTTTGTGATAACTTTTTTCACACCTTGGGTTACATTAATGAATTTTTATTAGGGAGCGCCCTTTTTTTTTTTTTTGAGAAAGTGATATAGCCTTTGTCCCTCAGTGAAAATGCAGCTTTCTTATGGTGAAAACGTTTTGAAATCGATCCAGTATTTTCCTCTTTATAATATTAGCTTAAATATGATGAAGGTGGATTCTCCGGATTCTATAAGTTAAGTAAAGTTCCTTGTAACTATAATATATATGAATTCGTACCAATTTGCTTAAAGGGGAACTTGAAGCCTAAAATATATACCAATTACCCGTGCAAAGCGGAAGCAAACCGCTAATTGTGTATACAAAAAAATATTTTTAATAAATGTTCTTGTTTATAATGTCTGTTATAAAAATATATATTAAAGTACTTCAAGTAGGGTAGACAAATTCTACATTGTATGTTCATGCGAACCTTGTACAGACAAAATGTGTAGGCATAAACGTTAGCGGATGTCTGTGACCACACCTGATGGTAAGTGATGATACAGTCTAAGATGAAAGCCCGCTAATCTTGAAAGAGACAATTTACCTCTTATGGTTTCTACACAGCATCGTACCACAAAGCAAAATTTAAATGAAGCTGATATTTGCACTGTAGCATTTGACTGCATTTTTTTTTATATTTTTGGCAAGTGATAATGAAGTCTAAGATGATAACGCGCATTATTTACCTCTTGATTATTTGTATGAAGCATCGCATCAGAAATGCCTTTCTTAATAGCTGTCTTTATAAATAGAATGGTAATAACCAATGATAGAAGTTTCCCATCAATTTAGAATCCTAGATCAATTAGAATTTACAATTTGCTAATATTTTCATGCTGCAAATAGGGCCCATCACCTCTGCTAGCGCAAAGAAGAACCCTAAGCGCAAATTTACGAAAAAATTTAATTCCAATAAAGCAAATTGTCTTGTACTTCAGGAAGCAATTAAAATTTAATTATCCTTCGGTTGGAAATAGAAAGAATAAATAAATGAAAAATAATCTCAAATGCAATATAACTCATAAACATTTCTAAGTTTCTCCAATAAATAATGAAAATTCCTTGGAAAATTTTTGCAAAAGAATGTATCTGAGAGCCGGAGATTTTCCGTTGAGTATTTTAATTATGAAATCGCCTGTTTCACCGATAAACTTAAAATTGTTTTGCGATCAATATTCATTTTATGTTAGCTTATAAAATAATAGCTAGTAAATCGCCAATTATGTCTCTGGTTGAACGAGTTTTGTATCTACAAACATACATATAATAAGATAATTTATTTCTTGAATATGCCCAAACACACATAAAAAAATAGCAAATTTAACGTCCTTCCTACCAGGCTAATGAAATTAGATTAAATTTCTTTTAAATAGATCTGAAAGCTCGAGCACTAATGGCTTCAAATCGATTGATCGGCTCTATATGTAAAACAACAATGCGTAATTTCTTAAAGGTGTCAATAACAAACTAAACCGCCAATACAATTAAATAATCTTCAAAATGGCTTCGATAATAAATAAAACACTTGTAATGACATATTTGTTTTATATCCAATACTCAAAACATGTCACATTGGTTTTAGTACATACAAATTCAATATGAAATGATTAACGTCAATCTTAATAATGCCGCCAGTCGTGGCACAATTTCATTAAAGAGGGAGCAATGAACTTTCATTGGTGAATAGATTGCAGTATACGTCATCTTTTATCTTTAGGGAAATCTATATCTACTGTATTAATAAATCCTGGCGGATATTATTACACTTTATCGGAGGAAACCACTCGTTAGCGAGCATAGTTTAGTTGTAAGAGACCAGCTGGAGAGCAATAGCCTCCTTCTGCGAATCTGTTATGTCGCTGAATGAGGCATCAGATGGAGGCCAGGAATCATTCGTAGATTTGCGTATCTCCATACCTCTGCATAAATCATTGCAATGAGACAGCTGCATCCGGGGTACCAGAGTAGATCATGTAATCGAACATCTGACTCTCCATCCAAGGATTTCGATGGTACCTCTGGGTTTTCTGGATATTCTAGCTTGTCAATCAGCCCCATGCTCTAATTCCGAGGTCAAATAAAAAAGGAACTGCTATTTTATTGGTTACTCTTAAGGTAGTGAGACGAAGCCATCATGTTCGTTTATGTAACGCTTGTTCGAGTAAGGAGAAAGAAAGCTCTTGTCAACTCATCTTTCCTATATTTTAATTCATTATTTGACATAACATTACCGAAAATTATACCAACTTTTGCTGACGCAACTTTAACCGCCTGGAATTGATAGTTTGGGCATTATATTTTAATTCTTTGGACACTTGTTTTGAAATTATCAAAATCCGTGCAAGGTTTCAGATGTGAACGTGTAACAGGCAGGTTGACATAGTTACTTCCATATTTATAATATTAATAAGGGTTAAGTAACAAAATGCAAAGATTTATAGTTTTATTTTTCATTAAAACCAACTTTCATCCCTTACTTCTAACCAATGCAAGCTTTTTTCAGGTAAAAACGTAGGCTAGGTCCTTTGCATGGTCTAGTTTTTCTCTCTACCAAATTTCATTAAAATCCATTCAATAATTTACACTTAAACGTGTAACGGACAGAATTGCTTTCGCATTTTCAATATTGCCATAACCAAATTTGCCTTAATAAGGTACTCATTTCTGTCCTGTGTTTTACGTATAATAATAAAATATTTTTATATATTAAAACACACATGGTGCATACACATGATTGCTTAGCGAAGAGTCGCTAGATTTTGCTAGTTATTTTATAAAATGAAGCAAATTTTATTCATGAGATTAATTACAACGAAAATATTCCAGAATTTTGTTTACGACGTGGCAATTAATCAACGTTCTAGTAAGCTATCGTTGCTTTTTATGTATCTCTTTATAGCTTGAAAATCAATTAACATTTCTTAAGATGGTTCCACATTTTTGCTTTTGCGCTTCTAGTGAAATTAATGACCATATTTTCTAGTATACCACAAAAAGGTAAGCAGCAGAATATTGATGTCCAATGGTATGGGTAATGCATGCTGAGTAAAGGCTTCACTCATAGGAGAGAGAGTTTTGATAACATAAACCCACCACGATGCTCCATTCCAGGTTGCCAGGAAAGAAATATCCCAGAATGACTCGTGGGATATGCAGATTTACGGAGTTTTCTTTCTCTGAATAGCACGGATTAGGATAGATTGGAATGGATAATCAAGCAAAGAAGTTTATATTTATAAAGCAAAACTTACTGGTACCTGGCCAGAATTCAAAGTCGCGATTTATCTAAACGGAATCCACTCATCTCACCACTCGGTCATCATGGATTTATATGCTTAGCAGTGAGAGTAGTTGTCAACGGTATCTTACTTCTGTGTGACCGATATTTCATAGAAAGAGGCATCAGAGAAGAAGAGGAAAGCCGCAGCTGTGGCCACCTCTGTCCGCAGAAGGAGACCGGGGACCAGGAGACGTATTTATGGGGCGTCTCCTACTAATTCAGAATAGCAAAAGAAGCGCAAAAGCAAAAGCACGTCGTATCAGGAGATCTTAGTGGTCTCAGAGAGGAATGTCTCCAATGCTTAGGATGAGAAACGCCCCGCTGGGTATTAGTGGATATTCTGTTCTTCAGCGAGTTTCACTACCATCCGGGAGTTTAAATACTTTTCTCAAACAGTTGTTCAAAGAATATTTCTTCCAATGTCCGTTATAGACGTAAAAGGTAGAATGGACGTAGGAAGAAATATTTTTTGTTACCGTTCTACTGAAACTGGTTTAGGGCACTTCGTTGGGATGGTTCCGATGACTATAACAGATATAGATATAATCAATCTTTGTTTTAGATTTTCTGATCGTTATATTTAACCTCAGCTATATTTCCCACCATTATTTTGCACACAGGCTATTCTTACGTCCTCAAAATATTACGTAGTATCCCTAAAGAAGTCAAGGCAATTTGTGTTTGTATTAGAAGTATTTGAAACTGTTACACGCTTTAAATCCGTGGAAACGTTTCCTAATAATTATTGTTTTGCTCAATCCCCAACACTAATAAATATGTTTATTTTATTGGAAGCACTGTAGTTTGTTTATTTTCAAATTTGGTAGTGTATATCGAAAGCTTTTAGTAGAATGCGTTATGAATGTGATGTAAAACAGTACCACTCTGGATCAATAGAAAATAATGATTCTTTATGGAATATTGTTCTTCTTTTTACCAAATTAAAAACTCTGTATAGGCTTTTAAATTATCATTGCATTGTAAAATAAAGTCATTTTATCATAATATTTCCAATATACGATTGATGATGGACAATATTAAAGCAGAAAGAGATGGGACACTAGTCACCTGCTCCCGCCTCCGTCAATCCTCAGTCGGACTCATCCAACAGCATCAGAAAAATGTGAGCAAGCAGATCCTCTGGTTTCTCATACAAGGGTCAATATGGTTTCGTTGGAATTTGGTAAGTATTACGAGGCATCCTTCTTCACCGAATCCCGCACTACCCATGGGCCTGATTATAATAACTAACGACTTAATATCTTAAGTTGTGAGGGTAGCTTTGCACCTTACTTTAAAAATGAACTATTATTTTCTTTAAAAAGTACTTGCATTTAATAGATATATCGTCACTTGTAGTCAAAGCTTGTGTCTACACATAGATGTAATAAAATAAGCGTGCTTTAGACCACACTATTTAAGTAAAATATATTCGTATATACATATAGATAGATAACATGCTTTATTGAACACCGCGCTAAAAATAGATGAATAATTACTCAGTATAATGTACTTTTAGTGTGCGGTTTATTGGGCGGTCTTATCGTTCATTAGTGATCTCTTCCAGACGAGCCTGGCGTGAACCCGACAAAGAAAGTAGAGAGAAGGTGAGTAGTGTGTATAAATGACTAGGCATACAATTTCTAAAAATAATATATAGCTATATACAGAATATTGTAAATACATACACACACTCGTCCATACAAATGAATACATAAATAAATAAATACATATACATATATACAAATAAATATATACATATATCTGTAATTCCAATTACTCATCCCGATGTTGATCTTGTATGTTAATATCACTTCAGTGGTGACAAATAATATTCCACTACACACTTTTTAAAACAGAAGATACTCTGGCATTCACGAATTTTCACAGAAAGCGTGTTCCATAACTTGATTGCACTAATCGTGAATGATTTAAAAAAAAATTGTTTTGCAGTGTTTCAAGTTAAGTGCAAGCTTCTCAACATGACGCGCGTCTATCCGACGGAATTCAAAATTACTTTTAAGATAAGGTGCAGTTTATGGGTTAAACAGTACACAGTAGAGAAGAGAGAGAATGTGCAAAATCCGGCGAAGTCTGATGGGTAACCACCTGAGCTTTGTAGGACATTCTGATATATGGCCAAATATGAACCGAATGGCAGTGTTTTTAAGTCGCTCAAGTTTGTTTAACTGATCCTGAGTGAGATCGGGGAAGCTTGCGTTAGCATAGTCGAGAATACTGAGAAGCCGGGCCTGTGCTAACATAATTTTGGTGGGAATAGGAAGGAAACCTTACAGTCGTCTCATAGATTTCATAGCCCTAAAAAACTTTCTACTAATTTCCTTTGTGTACTGATACCAAGACAAGCGTCTAAATAAACACCAATATTCCTAACACTTTGGCTATAAGGTATAACAAACCCCTTGTATGTCGTGGGTGGAAGAGTATTCGATTCCACTCTTGAAATATACTCTACTACCAATGATGATCGATGGAGATTTATTAAATATTTTTACATATATTTAAATTATTACATTCACCGTCACGGTCATTCGTGCGGAGAAAGGTGGCTTTTTTCGGACATCTTCAAAAAAGATCCCTATTTAACTACCTACGGTTGATCCTGGAGGGCAGGATGTCGGGAAAAAGAGCACCTGATACACCGAGGCGGCGTTGGATGACCGATATACGTGAGTGGACTAGTCATAACTACGCACAATTAAAAAGAGATGCCCAGGACAGAAGAGTTTTCCGCATACTGGCCGCCAAACTTCATTTTGAAGAAGGCACTAGATGATGATGATGATGCACCGTCTGTTTGTCTTCCAAGAGCGCTTTTATCTCACATTAATCACCTTACAACCCAAGTCAAGAGTGAGTAAAGAAGTTTTATGTCAAAAACTTGGTGTGTATTTAATAACTGATATTTCTCTACGAATTTCCGAGCAAAGCCCTCTCCATCGCACGCTGAGTGACTCTGAGTTTCCGCATGAGGCTTATAGTCAGCGACCACGTCTCAGAATTGTAGGTCATGACTGGCAACAGAGCCTATGTCCAGCAGTAGTCTATCGGTTGAAGCGACGACGATGACGAACTTTATAAGGGCTAAGTCAATGAAATCTTATAAAGTAATTATTAGCTATACCTCTCTTTATTAGTCGACCAGAGCCGAATTTACTCGAACGAGCGTTACATAGCCCAGCGTATCAGCTTAGTCTCATATACACACAAAATAAAACGTATAGGAAGAAGTTTTCACATCTAAAATTTGGAAAATAAACTCTTTTTGCACAATAACGTTAATAAAGCGCAATGCGTACATCAAAAGTTATCTAAACATTGTCGACAAGGGTAAAGGAACCACTTCGGCGATAAGAGCGTCAACCGCATGTTGACCTCGTTTGAACTTATCACCGTCCTGCCCTACTTTGAAAATACTATTACGTTAATGTCATCACTCGTAGGTTTAGTTTCCAATACTTACATAAAATTTGATAATAAACACTTTGAGATCTTGCCATGATTCTTGCCATGAAAGTTTTTAAGAACAAAAGTTCGATTCTGTCTAGTAAGATACGAGTAGCTTCCGAGAGATTCCGTGTTAGTTTTTACGAAAAATATTATTACGTCATATTCCAGAAGGCTTTTAGAAGGTGTTGTTTGTTTGTGACTTTCGGTTTTAATTTTTTTGTATTGCTGTTTCTATTTTGAATATCATCAAATAACAATATTTTCAAGTGGACTTTGTATTGCTTTTTTCCATATTAGATTATTTCCAAATACGATTGAGGATATTTAAGACGACTTGGAATCTAAAGTTACGAGTATTCGAGACTTGTTTTGAAAAGAACCTACAACAAACTCATTATGATCATTATAATGCAATTTTTAGTTTAATAATAGTTACAAAAAAGTCTGTATGTAAATTTTTATGTTTCTACATAGTACCGTACTGGAAAGCAAAAATTTTGCTTGGTCTTGGCTGGTGCGGTGGTAACTAGCTAAATAATGCAATTTACTAATTTTATCTTGTCGGGAATCGAAGCCAGGACCTCTGCTAGTAAACCGATTACGGTACAACGACCTTCATAATGAGACTTTAAATTAGTTCCTGCATTACTTGTTTTATATTTATACTTTATAAATAGCCAGATGGTGTCTCAAAGAGCCAGATTGACTGTCCATGGAGGAGTGTTGGTACCAACACTTATGTATAGTAGTGAAAGTTGGGTATGGCAGAAGAAGCACAAAAGTAAAATAAATGCGTTACACTGACAAAATAAGAAATAGTGTGATAAAAGAAGATGTAGTGACTAAAATTGAGAAAGGTATGCTTAGATAGTTTGAGCACGTAGAGAGAATGAATAAAATGAAACTGGCAAAATAAATTTATGAGTCAAGCGGGAAAGTTAGAAGGGAAGACCAGGGTGAACGTTCCTGGACCAAATCCAGGACATTTTAAATAAGAGCCAGGTCAAGAGTATTTCAAATTAACGAACTTCTATGAAAGGTGTAATGAGAATGAAAAATGCGGAGGGGATATGTAAAGAAGTGGAAGGACTTGGTCCCTGCCTACCCTTATGAAAATGAGGCGTGATGCTATGTATGTATATGCTGTAAAATAAAAAAAATTCTATCTATCTTTATATATAATAACCTCTGAATTATAGGCATAATTGCATTTAACGAAAATACCAAAATATATGAATATATTTTGTTTCAGGGTATAATAAATAAACACAGTCAAGGGTCGTGTTCAATAGTTGTTTAATAAATTCTAATCGAGTGTCATGTTTGATAACATTGTCTGTTAGGATATGACGTGTGTTGTATTGTACTTTATTTGTTTAGATGCAATACAAAATTGTTTCCCAATGTGTGCGTCATTATTATGAATATTAACAGACTTCATTAATACCTCTTGTAATTCTTTTAGATTCAAAAAGGTTCAGAAATCATTTGTCGGATCGAGTATACGCATTTTTAATAAGATACTGCAATCCGTTTTAGATTATCCTCCGCATAATTTTAAGAAATATGTCAAAAACATCCTTTTACAAAAGGCATATTATAATGTTGAAGATTATTTAAGGGATGGAAATGTTTTGACTTGATTTCAGTTGCACACAGAACTAATATATTACACATTGCAATATACAAATCTTTAAAAGAAGAACTGTTGAGTTTCTTGGCGGTGTCTTCTCAGCGGATTCAATTTTCTGAACAGTTGGTAGATTTGTTACCAACGGACAGACTGCTGGCGATTCAAAAGGGCTTTTTAAACATACTTGAATAAAGAATATTTTGATTTTCTAATTTCAGAAATCGATATTGAGTTTTCTATTAAGATTTTCTCAATATTTGCCCGAAGTTGGAAAGTTGGCGGTGTGCTCCACCTCAGTGCCTCGGAAAGCGCCTTAAGCCATCGGTCTTGAGCCTGATTTCTCTTATTTCGTGTCGGGTTTCCGTCACATCGGACTACAAGAGAGTGGAAGTTGTGAGTGCACTTGTGTGCCATGCCTTCCAGACCACAGTGGAGCAAAGTGGTGGGTCTATCCTGTCTCCTATGAGCGAAGAAGTCTGTGCCCTGCAGTGGGACATTAATAGGCTGCTGCTTACATATTTTTACTTTAAGAAGAATTTGATTTTAAAGTTAAAAGGAAGTTTGAAGGACACTTCCTTTGTCTGTCACACTTTCACAGTTGCATCGATAAAGTTAGAGACTACAGGCTTTGCACTTTGAGGCTTCGGTAATGGCTAGTTATCATCCTAGTCGTAAAAAAAAAGAAATTGCGTCCCGTTACGATGCTGTGTAAAAATCATAATAGGTAAATAAACTCTTACCAGAGATTACTATCAAGCACTTATCTCTCAGCAATGAAAAATATATAAAATATAATTTTTGAACGTAATTACACACACAGCCACCGGCGTATATATACGTACTCACAATTTGCATGTCTTTTTTTTCAATTTTTATTTCTCCTTTTATTAGTTACGTTGTTATAGTTACATTATAAATAAATTTGCATTATCTTACCACCGCGAAGGACTGACAACTAAGGCGGTTTAGTTTAAATAATTATGTTAAAAGTAAACACAAAATCTTGAAAAGGTAAGGTAAGCAGCAGCCTAATAGCGTTCCACTGGTGGGCACAGGCCTCCTCGTTCATAGGAAAGAGGATTTAGAACCTTATAGCCCACTACTCTGGTCCACTGCAGGATAACACATACCCTGGAATTACTCCCGGGATATGTTTCATCTTGCACGTAAGTTATCAGTAAATATGTTTTATGAAATAAAACCAAACTTCGTTACTGTATTATTGGCGAGCCTGACTCATATGCAGCTGTCAGTTAAATTGTAAGAATACTGGGTTATCGCGGGTTAATTGACGCTTCCTGTCCGTTATATACCTCTACTGAGTACAATTTATTATTATACTAGCTGACCCAACAGACGTTGTCCTGTTTTAGCTATGAATAGTCAATTTGAACTGGAACAGACAAAAAAATGTCACTTCTTGTATAAGACAGAACATACGGCAAGTGAAATATCAACAGAGCGAGTTATCAACATGAAATAAAACGTTAAAACGTTTCGCAAAGTAGTAACATTTAACATATAAATTACGCAAAACTCTTTACGTACAGTTGATTTGGGGAGTAAGCTGGTGGATGCGTGACGACAGCATTGTGAATAGTGTAATCAGGCGAGGCGAACAGACAGCGAATGTAATAAATTATAATATATGTTTAAAATTTATATTTTAAAATATAAACTACAAGTATATTTTATAAATATACCCATATTATATCTATCAATAATGTGTTGTTAGTAATTTTATTTTAAACTAGCCGTTCTCCGCTGCGTTACCCACGTAATTCTCTATCCCGTGGAAATATGAGGAAATCTTTGTTATTATGAGCCAATAATTTGGTATTTAAAACCATTAATAAAGGGCGTTAATTGTGTTTTTCGCTTATATGTTCCGATCCCGTGGGGGTATGGTGAAATCTGTCCTTAGTGTGTATTTATGTTACGACTGCACTATCTGAGCCAAATTTCAAATCCATCAGACCGAATTTTTTTGAAGATGTCATGATATATAAGTCAGTATTTAAATAAAAAAACTGACGCTTTAACTGTTACTCTCTCAATGATAAATATGAATATAAATTATTTTTGTTATATATATACACATATAGGTTTGAAGATAGTATTTAAAAAATACAAGATACAAACACGAGAGATAAAATAAAAAGACTTCACGGCCAAGGCCGATATTAGGTTCTGTTATTTGAGACAATAGGACACTAAGCTGCGTCTACACGTTAGATACATAAATTTAATAATTTTAAAGATATCAATAATCAAATAATTGTGCAATTATTATTTTTATTGTTTATTGTCTTAAGTGCATTTAACTCACAGTGCTCTGAATAAAGCTTTCTTTCTTTCTTTCTTTCTTTTTTTTCTTTAATTTAATTCGGGAATAATAAATAAAAAAGAAGAATAAAAGGGTCTGATAGCAAAACCATGTCCGATAGTACCACGCAGTTTAGCAAGCCTGTCCACCTCTTCATTTCCATTTATGCCTATATACGCTGGAACCTTTTGCACCCTCAGCAATCTACCGTTCCAGTAGATACCATTAATCTGCTGCAGAATGTCACCAAAATTTAAATTCTGTAGGTTAAGAGTGGTAGGAAGATTCGGCAACAGTGGTGATGCTGCGAATGAGGCATGGCTAAAGAGATTCTTTATAAATTCCAAAATACACATATTTTTCGCATTTTTATATAAATATCGTACAATATAATAGTATCTCGCATCGTTCAATCAGCTTTTCATTTTAAATTTTTTTATATCGTATAGTTATTAAAGCTATCAAGTGAGTACTGTGCTTTAATTCGGTCGTAGAAAGGTCAATGGGGTGACCGCAACGAATGCGATGTTTTACTACTTCCCGAATTTTAATCAACTATATAAAAGATAAAGGTAAGTAGCCGTCTATTGATGTACCAGTGCTGGGTACAGGACCTCTCATTTATATAGAGGTATGTAGGTTTCTTTACGATGTTTTCCTTCACCGAAAAGTATGAAGACCATTCAAACACGTATTTTACTCGTAATGAGAAACTTATAATCTATATAGTAGTCTAGTTTTACTTGATGGTAAGTGATGATACTATCTAATATGCAATTTCGCTAATCTGTTAATAGGCAATTTACCTCTTATGGTTTCTACACGGCATCGTACAGGAACACAATTCTCTTGACTTTCCGATATGTCCTTATTTTATTTAAAACTTTATTACACACAAACAAGAAAAAGAAAACAAAGCGTATGTAATATAAAGAAACCAAATACTTAAGTAAAAGGGCGGGCAAAGGCAGTCAGTAACAGAAAATAGGAAGAGGAGGTGCAAACAACTTCAAAAGAGAAAACTTAATTTGGTTATATACTACTTAAACAATACATTTATCAATAACACATATAAATAACACAAAACTTAACATACAAATAAAATTTCTTTATAACATAAGTATATCTATACTCGTAATATAAAAATGAATCGTAAAATGTATTGCTATGCGCATAACTCAACAACGCTGGGCCAATTTTGACAATTGTTTTTTTTTTAATGTTCGTTGAAGTTCAAGGATGGTTTTTAGGGCGAGAAAAGTTCGAATATTTGCTGGGGAAAACCCTAAAAACAGCCCTTTTCTGTTTTATCCATACAAACGTTTTCTAATTAATATGTAGAGTCAATTTGACCTTTATTGATATTCAATAAAGTTCATAATAAATTACAAGTACTCACTGTTATCTAAGCAATGCAGGTATGTTCCTAACGTCAGAGTCAATTTGTACTTTATTGACGCTGCACAAAGTTCAAAATCAATTGAATAGACACAAAATGTAAGAGCTATAGATATTTAGTAATGCTGAAATTTTCTTTTGAAAATCATTCGTAAAACTGCAATCAGCCACATTCCAAATCTTTTTTAACAGAACGAAGTCTGTCGGGTCTGCTAGTATACAATGAATTATGGAACTATAACGAGTTACACTTTATACATCGTAAGATAAATAGTGTTTTTTAAGAGATGATAAATTTTTAATGAGTCAGATAGTGTGGTCAGCTCTTTGCAGGTAGTGTGGTATCTGGCCACGGCAGAAGCCTCCCAGCAGACTCAGACAAATTAGCAAAAGCAATTTCCTAAACTCGCCGTAACGGGGATCGAATCCGGGACCTCTGCTAGCAAAGAGAATACTTGAACCACTGGGCCAGCGAAGCCGTCAGAACTTGATTAGTAATTTTAATATAAGTGATAAAGAAAAACTTGTATGATACGAACCGATAAATAACGAAATACCCCATATCTACGTGATTAGAAACTACGCAGAAATAAAATATACATACTAACATACTAAGAAGTAAGAAAATAAATCGAAAGCCCTTAGATATCAAGTCTAAAATCATAACTTTAAACTAATTATATGATTTTTAAGAATCATGTTTCAACAGTACATATTATTCAAAAGAAAACGATGATCTAAGTTGAAAAGAAGGCTTTCCCATTAGTGTTATATGTCTTATCAATAATTAATGTAATGAGAAACCCAAGAGAGATAAGTAGAGTCTACACATAAAAGAAAATAGAAAGCCGCAACAGACGCCACCTATACAAGAAGGAGAAGACCGATGATTAGAAGACATGCTTTCGTGCATTTTCTATCAATTTGATTGATTGCGATAGCTGATGTCCGATGCAGCAGGGTTTTTGTGGGTATATCGTTCTCCTAGCTGAAAGTATATCTTTAAGCCGGGACGCTTGAATGCATTTCCCATTGAGAAGTAAAGAAAACGACCCTACAGATTAGATGTGCAGAGATTCTAGCGCTCCAAAAAGAGAAACTACTTTAATATATTAGTATGATTACTTTATTAAACTAAGATTGTAATCTTATGCATTTAACATAAATTATTAACAGGATTAACAGCCGGAAGCTCTAATTTGTTACCTCAATCAGACGCGACAAAAATGGTTGCTAATTACAATATGGCTGACGCGCTTCTGAATAATTTATTGTGTTGGGAGTAACGTTCGTTGTGTTGATTTTAGTATGGATATACATGATTTGTGGTTTACGGATTTTTATGTTAACTAAGCTTTAATCAATACCAAACAATTAAATGCATTTGGAAAGCCCCTACTTCTAAAAAATTCAAGTAGAAAACTCAAATGGCAGTGTTACAAAGATATATTATTTTGTACTTATGATATGTTGATTTACAGATCATGTATTAATAACGATGATCTAAATTTATAAATTAGGTGATATAATCATCAAAATTGCTAAAATACATAGAGGCTAAAGATTAGAATAATTCACGAAAACAAACACATTACGTGCAATCTTTAATAATCATCTTTAAATTGCGTAGGGATGATTTTAATGACTTAAAATGAAAAGATTACACCCAATCTTTTCCTGAAGATAAGTGCACTGGAAATTATTTGTTAATTATATTATAGCGAAGCAATTATTCGCACAATTACATTAGTGAGGCCGTCTCTTATTTTTAAAGCATTGTTAAAGATATAGTAATCAATTATAACAAAAAAGGTTTAGAAATAAATGTTTGATTTTTGACTCAATATTTTATTGGACAAAAGTCTCCTGTGTCATAACGATTCTTGGAAAATAGACCCTTACTCTGTAAGTTTTGTCAGGCTTGTAACTTTATTGACTTCTACTCTACGAAACGAAGTATGAAATACATTATAAAATATATAGAAATACATATAAACATTGTGTCACATCTGGCATAGTTTAAAGGCATCGCTGGATTATAATAAAACAAATAAATTTGGCCATGGTTGATGATTCATCTAGTTAGAACCTACCAATATGTTGTATTCACAGTAATCCAAATCCTTGTTGAGCATCAGAGATAAAGATAAGGTGAGATTCGTTAATATTAATACTATTTTATTATATCCATAAGGCCTAAGAAATAGTAATTTTAGGGAGCATGCATTATTTCTTTGTTTTAATAAAATAAATCACAGTCTAATGATGCATAATAATAGCCTTCAAGCAAGGTCTATCAACAGATTACTTTTCTATCGCATATAAAAATAAGAAGTAAGTGGAGTAACCACTGACTGCTGAAGGAATACCATGGGACCCAGGTACCTTCTAACACTATAATACAAATAATGCACCAAAGTGATCTGTCACAGGTTTCACAAATTCCAGAATTGGTAGAGGAATATGCAGCATTTCTCACGCTGTTTTCCTGCCCCGAAATCAAAGAATTTAGTGCTGTCTGCAAAGGATTCGAACTAGTGACTCTAAACTCACTACACTCAACAAATATTACTTTCGATCCATTGAGGCCGGCTTAAATTTAATGTATTATACTTGAAAGCATTACTTAGTACAATGATCGGGATATATTCTCGCATTACATAATCGAAGCTTCGTATTAGACACACAGATTCCAGGGATGCCTTACATAACCCAAACTATGTATGTATGTCTGTACGTGTGTATGTATGCGGTCTAGTAACTGGCCACTTTATTGCCAATAATGCGGGAGCCCACTTAAGAAAGCTGGAGTGGGGATGGCGTATGGCCTTATTGAAAAGCGGAATCGGACAGACGAAAACGGCCACCTTGGCGCAACGGTGCATGGATTCGCTTCACTAGCAGAGGTCCTGGATTTGATTTTCGGCAAGGGCAAAATTCCAATAGGATATTTTATAATTTGTCTGAGCCTAGACCGATGGAAGGCTTCGGCGGTGGATAATACCACCTTATCTGCAAAGTACATTACGATATGATACACCAACAGCGTTAAATTACCTCTTATCACTTTAAAACCATGTTGAATTATCTCTTCCATCACATATGAAAATAAAGTTATTCGTGCCATCAACATGTATAAATTAATTAATTATTAATGATATATAGTAAAGTTTAATGCAACATTGTCTTAAGACCAAAATGTATGTATGGTATGGCAATAAAAGTCAACATTAAATTATTTGAAAAAGAACTATGTCGGATACAATACTCTGTAGAAACCATAATAGGTAAATTATCTCTTACCAGGTCAGCGCAATTCCGTCTTAGATTGTATCATCTGATACTATCAGATGAGGATACAGTCATGGGTTTGTCAACAAAACATATAAATTATTTCGATTACCGGTTGGGCGAAATTAAGAAATTGTGATTTCTAATTTGTCTAAGTTTCGACTGAGAAGCTTCGGACGTGTGTAGTTATCACTTTACAAGCAATGACGTGCCAAGTAAAAAAAAAATTCTAACAATGAATGGGTATATAGCACTGACAATACTATAAAAACACCAACTTACATTAACTTACAACTTCTCTTCTCTTGACTTATTTAATAGTTACTTCACTATTTAAATTTATACAATTTAGCGTTACTTCTCTTAAAACAACTACTTCATGAAACACAGGTCAAAAGACTCTTAACAAAATTGTTCCGTTCATTAATGTTACCTCGTATTGCAGAACGTATCGTAATATTGCACAATGTTTTTGGCATTTTTAAGTGTGGCCATTATATTACTCAATAACTTCCAACATTTCAGAGCTATCCGTATTGTCACCCAACTATCTATAGTCTAACAATAATAATGGCAAGATGGCAAGCTATCCATAAGAATAGATTTAAACAAATTAGCAATTGCAATTTTCCAAAACTGTATTGTCGGGATCTTATCTAAGTTAATAAACTGTAAAAGGCTTTATCTTTAAGTTGTTGTTCATTTCCTGTAGATGGCTTCACGACTGTCTTTCTACGCTAGTAAATATTAAAATTGGAACTTTGATAAACATTTTCAGATAATAATTACGTTCTATATAATATTCGGGGAATTGGAAATTTCTCTTGTGATAGTTGAACAGTACAAAATACAAATATATCTGTATATCATAAACGCTTCAATCTTATACATTGGGGCTGCTTCCTCTGTAAATTAGTGCAGCAACCCTTCGCCAACACTAAGCGAAACTACGGCAGTATATCTACTATCTAGAAGTAATTTTTCACTTTTTCTAGAAGTACATAATATGATCTCACCATCTCGTCTCTATATATTATTATAACTTTATTTCTAGAGATAATATATTACTTGTTTTGGCGTTACACATGCATTTTGCAATCCGATGAAGTGTTAGATAATTAATTTTTTATTAAATCATTCTTTATTCAAGCTCTAAAAACGTCAGTAGTCTGTCCGTTGTTAACAAATCTACTACGGATTCGGAAAGAATCTGATGATAAGAAACCTGCAAGAAACTGAAGAGTTACTCCTTTAAATATAGTTTTGCAGGTTAGAATGAATCACTTATACATCTTTATCTTCACTATTATAATATGACTTTGGTTTTTGAAATAGTTATTAAAATTGTCTGGAGGAAATTTAAACTTCAACCTGACAAATGATTTCTGAACCTTCTTCACCCTAAGATATTGTATTACAAGTTCATTACTTGTATTTAAATTGTGTATATTACTCTGTTTGCTGCTAAAGTGAATATTTTTACGAATATCCAAACCTTTTATTCAATATATGTTATAATTATTATAATAATTATTGTAACATACAAAAACTATGTTTAAAGGAATAACCGTTAAGTTTCTTGGCGGTTTCATCACAGCGGAATCAACTTTCCGAATCGGTGGTAGATTTTGTATCAACGGACAGATTATTGACCATTCAAAAGAGCTTTTTGAGCCTACTTGAATAAAGAATATTTTGATTTTTATCCCTTGCGGCAACTCATTCCACTGACTGTAAACGAGTCATGATTTATTTTTATTTGGGAAACAAACAATTTACTTAGAGACTAACATATGTTTACACTTAAAACTAACACATACATCTGTAAAGTTCCCACTAATACGCAAAATATAGCGTTATTGTGCACTAATCTCAACATTTATTTATTTTTTACTTAACAGGTAAGATGTAACATTTATGTTGACTAAGAACTTCCATCATTAAATATGTCTATATCACTTAGATCATTGAACATTTAACAAGAACGTATAACATATTTTTTTTCTCATAATTTGTATTACAAAAAGGAACACTAAATATTTTGTTATAAGTTATACTTCTTTTGGCGCATTGGGGAACAATGATGATAGTAAATTTTTACGATGCGTCCGATGCGTTACACCGTCACAAAAAACCGACACCCTGAAATTAGCTATTATTATTCAACATTTTATTACTTATTGTTATATTACTTATTAGATATATTGTCACATTGAAGTTATGAACGTGGCATTCTTATCAAAATTGTAACTTTCAGACTCGACTATAGAAAACAGATTATAAATTTTTTATATCCAATGAAAGTTAGTTTACGTTTATTATTTTCGAATCTTTGGCCTTTGCCTTGCATTGAGTGAACGAATGATGGATGTATTTAATTTGACAACCAACAAAAACTACGGCGTGGATTTATGGTTAAAATTTCGAAGATACTAACTATTGTTTATATATTATTTTGCATTTTTTTACACAATCAAGCGTGTATTTCAATAAGACATTTAATGATCGCGCTAAAAGTTGTGCTATATATGATAACTACTGNTTCAAGGTTCGGTGGTTCGGTCGTCCGTGTTCGTGCTTGGGTCGTTCAGTTCTTGCGGGTTCGGATGTTCAGTGGTTCGTGGTTCGCAGAGTTCTGGTTCGATGGTCACAAGTCACGCTTAGTACTGGGATCTACTCCGCTCGGGAGTCTAAGGCGAAATGTGTCCGATCGAATCATGGGAGTGGCCTGTTATACAAATCTCCCACCCGATAACCACATGCGGTCGGGCGAGCGGGAGAAAGGGCAATCGCGGGTGCTGAGGTAGGTGCGGGAGGGGGGTCGCCGGCGGTTGACCAATCAGAATTAGTCACCGCCGGCGACTTGCTAGGCTCGCTGCTCCCGTCCGCAACAACACATGTGTATGTACGAGTGATATTCTGTGATTGATCTAAATAAATTAAAAAAAGAAAAAAAATTGTAACTTTCAGACTCAACTATAGAAAACAGATTATAAACTTCTTATATCCAATAAAAGTTAGTTTACGTTTATTATTGTCGAATCTTTGGCCTTTGCCTTGCATTGAGTGAACGAATGATGGATGTATTTAATTTGACAACCAACAAAAACTACGGCGTGGATTTATGGTTAAAATTTCGAAGATACTAACTATTGCTTATATATTATTTTGCATTTTTTTATGCAATCAAGCGTGTATTTCAATAAGACATTAAATGATCGCGCTAAAAGTTGTGCTATATATGATAATTACTGATAATTTAAAAGTTCCACGATAAAGTTTATGCATATCATTGTTTGAAAACATTTTTATCTTGTTACGCCAAAGAAGTATAACTTCTAACGCGTGTACATAAGTTCAAATACACTTTTTTGATACGTTAACACAGTCGAGTCCAAAGTTGGGAAGTTGGTGTGCTTCAACACCGTCCCGGAGAGCACGTCAAGCACCTGATCTCTCTCTAGTCGTTTCGATATGTCGTGCCGTCGGACTAAAAGAGTGAAGGAACAGAGAGTGCATTTGTTACACTTGTGCACTATAATATCCTCGGCAAGTGGCTAATCTCTGCTGAGATTGGCCACCGTGACCAAAATTCGAGTAGACGATTTGTCGCCGGCCGAATTAAATGCGTTGTAAGTAGCAGCCCATTAACGTCCCACTGCTGAGCACAGGCCTCCTCACTCATATGAGAGAGTATGTTTAGAGCATAGACCCGCCACGCTGCTCCACTGCGGATTGACAGGCATAGTACACAAGTCTACTCTTTATTCCTTCACTTTTATAGTCCGATTTTTGAATTGGCCCGACCCGTGACTCGAATCCAGGACCTCATGTCTGTAGTCGAACATGCTAACCACCAGACCACTGAGGAAGTCGTTGTAGGACAAGGGAAATTATCTTTAACTTCATAATTTATCAGTAAATACCATTCACTGTAAACCCTTTTCAATTTATTAAATACTTAAAATTAACTTTTCTTTATTAAAAAAATATATTTCAAAGAACTTTTTAATTTGATTTCCAATAAAGACAATGGACGTTGTTAATTATGCAAGTTTTATGATGATATTCGAAATTTTATCCGAAGCTTTCATCGCATCCGTGTTCTAAAATATTTTTTTAGCCACCCATTATGCTTTGTAATGAACATTTCTGAATATGTCACATATATATTAATTGATTATATAAAAACTTAATATGAATTGCTTACCACCTTTTCTGCAGTCATTAAAGTTGTAAACAATGTGTAAGGAATTACCTGTGAAATAAAAAAATTGATTAAAGCAAACTAAAAATTTGAAATACTGAATTCTATTAACTGAAAAAATATTAAAATAGCTTCTCATTGGTCACCTGCATTATATTCTCCTTAAAAATATGACAAAATCTGTTCTTAGCCAGAGTGTTTATCACAGAAGAGGGAGTAGGTGATCATTGTTCGCTTATTTATCTATTTGGGAAACAAACAATTATTATATACCTTAAAAACTACTTTACAACTAAATACACAAAAACAGTCAAGATTCCACTAATTCCTGAGACATATACATTGCTATAACATATTATAAGATTATATTAGATAGATAGATAGAAACACTTTATTGCACACAAACATATACAGGAAATACAAAAACTAAGAATTAAAAAGAACTAGAGCTAGAAGCGTGCAAAGGCGGTCTTATTGCTGCAAGCAATCTCTTCCAGACAACCTTTGTCAAAGTGGATGCTTATTTAATAAATTGATGAATGGGGCAGAACAGTGTCTGAAATAAATATTTGCTTAAGTATAATTTGAAACAAATAAAAATACTACTAATGTAATAAAATAATACAGAATATATGAGGTGAAATAAAAAAAGAAATATAGTGTTATTCACAGCAATTTTGAGCCAAATAGTACTCATTCAAACGAATTTGGAAAATGGGCAATGACTCTGAGTGACGGATATTATCAGGTAGCGCATTCCATAAATTTATAACCTGGACAGTAAATGAATTTTTGTAATAACTAGTTTTACATAGTGGATGCTTTAATTTATTATTAGATCGGGAGCGAAGTTCAAGGTAAGTATTAAGATCATCTTAGTGGAAAGTGAAACGTTCTTTAAGGTAGGAAGGAGTATGAGGTAAATCAGAGTTATTGTATGTAAAATAAAATGTATATAAAAGGCAATTTAAAAGGTTTAACACAAAAAAGAACAACATGATTTTATACTAAACATTGATAGAGACCATCCTTAAATCAATCCATTTTATCGTGCATAATATCGACATAATTACAATCTTCATTATAAATGTACTTTTGGTAAAGTTGGTCAAAGGTGCAGCTTCCAAAAACCTTAAAATAAATATTGCTCAAGAGGTATTTAGAGTCAACTAAGTTAAGAAAAGTTTTAAATAAAAATATTGGGTTCTTGTTTTGAAAAGATTCAAATAACTTTCGTTAGTGTTATTTCCAGAATAACCATATCTATAATGTAAGATTAACAGGAATTTATTTTGTATTTTCTCTTCATAAATTTTTTTTTTTTATATAAACCTTGTATTGAGAATTCCAAAATGTCGCGCAGTATCGCAAAAGCGGCCTAACAAAGAAGTTATAAAGTAAAATGAGTGTGTATATATTTTTAAACTCTTTACTCTCTCTCAAATGCTATCCTAGTTTCAGAAACGCTTCTTAAACCATGTTTATGTAACTAAATACTGCTGAGAATAACACGTTTATATCTTTTCCATTTCATTTATTGTATACTAGCGGCCCGTCCCGGCTTCGCACGGGTAAACATAAATATTGACAAATATTATGAAAAAGTGTGAATTCTAATAGTAAAACTAAGTAGCTCTGAAAAGAAATTTTTAAGTGAAGCATAAAAATGTATTAAAAAAACTCGAAATATTCAATGTCGCTTGCATCCACTGCGTACGCTAACCTAGTACATAATGGTGCACCCCCTTCTCCCGCACTGCCCCTCTCTCGTCGAGTTAGCATTTTAATTTCGTGATATCTTTTGAATGGAATATCCGATTTCAATAATTCCAAAAGTAATCATCAGATATTGAGACAGTCTTGAATATTAAATTATTTATTTGGATAAAAATTTATAAATGGTATGGATAGCACGGTCTGATTTTGATCGGCATTTCTATCAATTTGTTAAATGTAAAAAAGTAGTTATAGTGACGTAACTACTATAGTTAGACATATGGTCTCGCGAAGTTTTATTGTAGATATTGATATATTCTATAACATTGTCGAACATTTTTTGTCCTATCATTAATACTCTTCACAGCGTATGCGATGAATGACATTCTATGGCAAATTTTTTTACACCTTCGGTTTGTTTTAATAGGAATTTCTGAAATCTAGTACTAAATATAACCTATGTTACTCAGTGATAATGTAGCTTTCTAATGAAAAAAGAATTATTAAAATCAGCCCAGTACTTTTTGGGTTTATTCGTTACATACAAAATTACAAATATTTCCTCTTTATAATATTAGTGTAGATTTTTTGTTTTCATATCTTTTGTGTATATATTTTCTATATGTATCTATAGATATATTGATATTTATGTACTATATATACTATTTATATTATATGTAGATATTTCATCAACCAATATCTTATATAGTTATAAACAAACAATTATTTTTATATAGTATAATATACTGCTCTATTACATATTTTAGTCAGCTTCTCAACATAATAAGGTTGTCTGGAAGAGATTGCTTGTAGCAATAAGACCGCCTTTGCACGCTATAATTATAGTAATAAGTATCTTAGTTTATATGTCTTTTAATTTTTATCTTGTGTGCAATAAAGTGTTTTCTCTCTTCCCTCTCTCTCTCAAAATTAAGCCAAGTGTTCGATAAGCCTTTGATACAACATAATCCACAAGGCAAGCAAAAATTAGTTTATCGTCTAATTATAGATATGTGATATATACATATAAAAAAAGTGCGTACGTATAAAGTACACATGTCAGAAGTAAATTTTTTTGGCAAACTAATTTTTAAGTCTTGTTTATATTTGTACAAATCTAAAACATTAGATTTCCGAGACTTAGAGGGAGAGAAAAAGGAAGATATATTAGGAATTTAATGAATTTAATTGTCATTAAAATATTAAAATTGTGTAAAATGTAAATTCGTAACTTGGCGGCAGGTCTTTGCTGTTAGGGTGGAAACTAGCCACAGCCAGTCTCCCAATAAACCAGACCTAGTCAAATTAGAAAATAAAATTTCTTATTACCCTTCCATCAATAAAATAGCAGAGGAGAAAACATTCAAAAAGCAAAGTCGCGGTCTTTTAACAGTGTTATATAAATTCACGCCAATACCACGACGTTTTTATCAAACCCAGTGTAATAAAGGCTTCGAAATGCTAATGAAAGGGCCAAGTGAACCAAAAATGGGCTGGTTTTATTGAAATTCGCGATATTTACTGCAAATAAAAGCCGGGGAGTGCTGAACAATAGTCACGTGTAGAATGGATTTGGAATCATCCAACCAAACTGATTCGCACTTAAAGTTCACATTGAATTCAATTCGGATACAATCATAACGTCCATTTTAACCTAAAATTTGATAATTTCACTCCTTTATTATGTACCTAGGATAAATCTGCAACATTTTTGAAATTTGGACTAGATTTATTAAATCAATAAAGGTGTTCCATAGTCGATATATCCAGTTTTTATTTTACGTATTCCGCAAAAAAGTCATTCGCAGGCATCCGAAGGGTCTTTCAGTACCAAACGCTTTGAAGTATCATTTTTTACTTCATTTTCGAGCTCTTTTTCAATCTTCACGGGAAATTCGGTTTCAATTTCTCGCCTCTCAGCTCAAGTTTTGTTTTATTTACGGCGCCTTTTGTCTCAGGCGTGTAATATGTTCCCAGAGTTTTTTCACCCGTCTGTTAGGTTTTTTTTGTTGTTTTATGGCAGCCTTCCGACTCTCCAAATTGCATAGTTGTTGTTTTTTTTTAATTAGAATTTTTAACTCATTCCTAGTGAGAAGAGCTAGTGACAATTTGTAATGCAATTCTTGTTTCACATACATACATACATAACATCACGCCTCATTTCCTTCAGGGTAGGCAGAGACAACGTCCTTCCACTTGCCACGATCCTTGCATATCTCTCTCGCTTCTTTCATTCTCATTAAACTTTTCATACAAGTTCGTCGGTTTAGCGTACTCTTGATTTAAAATATCCTACATTTGGTCCAGGAACGTTTGCCTTGGTCTTCCCCTTCCAACTTTCGCTTTCACTCTTGACTCATAAATCCTTTTTGTCAGTCTCATTTCATTAATTCTCTCTACGTGCTCAAACCATCTAAGCATACCTTTTCTTTTCTTGTTTCACATCTATTACAATTCACACAGGACTGNCATTCTCATTAAACTTTTCATACAAGTTCGTCGGTTTAGAGTATTCTTGACCTGGCCGTTATTTAAAATGTCCTGGATTTGGTCCAGGAACGTTCGCCTTGGTCTTCCCCTTCCAACTTTCACATTCACTCTTGACTCATAAATCCTTTTTGTCACTCTCCTTTCATTTATTCTCTCTACGTGCTCAAACCATCTAAGCATACCTTTTCTTTTCTTGTTTCACGTCTATTACAATTCACACAAGACTGACTTTTATTATAACAAAATATGAATTTATTATAAGAGGAATTTGTACAGCTAGATGATACTTTTTTGCACTATTCCACTAAATATTGCTCGAATGAAGTACAATTTGCATTAGAACGTAAATTAAAAAATCTTCTATCAATTAATAGCTTTATGCGGTCTCTCGTATTATGGGATCTCGTGGGAATATCGGTTCTTGTAAAGCGAAAATATATGTATGCAAATTGAAAAAAGATGTCCAGCATGAAAAAGTTTGCTTTGTACTTAGAGAAAAGGTTTGATTTTCTATATAAACTTTACGACGATTTGTTACTATATGACATCAAAAAAGCAAATTTTATATCAAAAAAGGTGTTTCTTTTTCGTTTTATGTATAATTAACAAAGGAATAATAAAATGAATCTTAGGACAAATAAGTCAGTCAGTCAAGGTTACTTAATTTAATTTTGATAATTTAGATTACAGTTAGCCGAAAAAACCATTGAGATTCTCTAATACTGTACGACATTTTCCGACTAATAATACAAAAGCTAATTTTTGTATCAAAAGAAAGTTATTCTATATTTCTCTTTTGAGCAATATTTACAGAAAAATTATAAAATGAAGGACAGATTGTTGATCTACGTAATACACTCGTACATCTAAACAAGCGACTACGTAAAATATAAGTCTATTCTGTTATGGTGGTCACGTAAAAGGATAAGAGACAGTATTCTATCAAGAAAAAGGACTTGTCACTCGACGTATCTCAAATATAACCCATAAGATTGTTTATAATACGGAAACAGTGACGGAATTATCTCTTTACGTGATAACTTCTTTAAGAACTAAGGAAAATAGAACAAAGCGGTATTTATCCAGAGATTTCTGTACTCCTACGAGACAATGTGTTGGAGCTTAGACCAACCACGGTATAGATTGCCCCTAAACGAGTCAGATTTCCTTATGATGTTTCCATTTACTGAAAAATACAGTAGGGTAAGGTATAGTGGCGTAGCTATACCATCTGGGGCCCGTGGCAAATTCTTTTAATGGGGCCTTACCCAATACTAATAACAGCTGGGCTTATACATTTACATTAATTCAAATTCACTAGCCTTTATACGTCCCATTGCTGGGAATATGTCTCAATTTTAGGCAATAGGGAATGAGAGGCTTCATCAAGAGACTAGACATTCAGCTTCGATACGCCTTTCGATGAAGGAAAAACATCTTGAGGAAACCTGCATTCATTTACAATAAAATAAAAATAACAGTTAATTAGGTATTTATTAAGAAAAATCTTTTATCGACATACTTGTCCCGCAAAAGTGTCTGCTACATAATTATATACATAGAATTTTTAATGACCAGAATAGCCAAGTCGCATAACCTGTCTTGTCCTATATGCTTCTAGTATCTCGTGGGCCAGGGGCCCGTGGCATTGTGCCAGCCCTATGTTACCACGCCACTGGTAAGGTGAGTAGCAGCCCATTATTGTCCCACTGTTGCGAAAGGCTTCCTCATTCACAGGAGAGAGGGCTTTTAGAGCATAAATCCACCACTCTGCTCCACTGCGTGTTGGCATCCATAGTACTCAAGTGCATTCTCTATTCCTTCACTTTCATAGTCCGAGGTGACGGGAAACCGATAAGACCAGAGAGAGATCAGGCGCAGGAGGGCTTCACGAGGTGGTGGAGCACACCACCTTGTGCAACTTCGGGCAAATATTATAATATTATAAGAAACCTCAATATCGACTCCTGAATTCGCACGTCCCGAATCTGTAACCTAGGACCTCGTGTCTACAACCGAACATGCTCTACATGAGATCAATGACGCAGCCGAAAAGTACAGTAATAAATGTTAAATTACAATAAAGACAAATAGTTTTAAGAAATATTGCTACGTAACACAGAATTTCTCACTCATATGAGAGGGAGGTTTTAAAATATAAACTAACCGTGCTTCTTAAATAAAATCAATATGACTTGATGTCGGCATATTTCAAATGTTTTCCTTCACCACAAAAGCATAACATACATATAAAGCGTTTTATATACAAAAATTTAGAGGATAGGACCTGCGTTTCTAACTTGGGGGTAATTACCCTCGTCGAGGTACTTATATTTTGCGGGGGTAATAATGAACTGAATTATGGTAAGTTTAATTAAAATTTTCACTGATAATTGTGAAATTTTTACTAAGACATTTTGAAGATAGATGAAGCTACCTTCATCTTAGGCATTTCTTATGAAATGCCTAGTGAATCTAAATTGCAATTATCTCATTTGAAAGTCATTATCCTTGGATTTAAAATACGATTAAGTCAGCTTCAACATTTGGTTTTGTATAAAATATTTTTATTTGTCCATACAAGCTTCCGAAAAGTAGGTTAAAATTGTTTTCAAATTTTTCAAATAAAGCTCATGAATTGGGTTAAGAAGCTTTCGTATTTAATACTGTATGTCCCGTATTTTCTGAACAAATTCATGGATGATAGATTTATGGTCAATATAGACCAGTATTTATTGTTTAGTAAGCGATGTTTTCATAGAAATCCGATAGACCTGCGACTGAGTATAAATTTTAAGAGATATATATTGTTTTATACTAAATTCTCTCAGGAAACAGAGTTTCCCTTGTGCATGAAATGGTTAAGGTAACTGACGTTAAAATTATAAGAATTAATATCCTTCTGTATAAGTGAGCCTTTTTTTAAATAAAAAGATATATATGTCGGAGTGCAATAGTCTGTGGAACGCTGGCGCCATCTGTCTATCGATATGGGCCAGAGTCAATCGGCGCGCGTCTCTTGGCAGTTCTCGGGTGACGGCCCGCCGGTGTGGTCGACTTTTGAAACTGTCGCGTTCCTAGCTATTATTATTAATGAGGTTGTGTAAATTGATATCGGGAACATTAAATCACTGAATATTATAATCTGAGTTAAGTAATAAAGTGTTTGATTGCACCAACATTACCCACGAACGCCCACACCATGGAAATTATGGATCCCATTTGTGACGATGTTAGCGGAGAACCCTACGCCTGTATGCTTTATGCTCTCCTTCTCTCTTCGTCGTCGTCATCGTCGCTTCAACCGATGGTCGTCCACTGCTGGACATAGGTCTCACGAAATGATGTCCACAAGGTCCGATCTTGCGCCGCCTGGCCCCAGCGGCTACCGGCGACCCTGCTTATGTCGTTGGTCCACCTTGTGGGGGGTCTTCCTACACTGCGTCGTCCGGTGCGTCGCCACTCCAGCACCTTCGGTCCCCACTATATTACTCAATAACTCAATAACACAAATTCTTTCTCTGCGTTGATGTAACTTATTTGACTACAAATCTGCTTTATTTCTTTTTATAAACTTTTCTATTAGAAAATTCTTCCCAAAATACAAAAGTTCCTAATGTTTTACACACCCTTCGCTTAGAAAATTATATGTACATTCATATTACTGTAGACTCAATTCATTTGGTAAGATAAATAATACTATATTCCGATTCTTCAAAATGATATCCCGCACCATACTCTTCTCGAGCCACAAATAGAATGTCTCTCGCTTTCATGTGCTACCATCAATTATATCCCCTTGCTAAACTCCCCACTTGAAAATTAATAACTCCTAACAAATAAAAATTGCAGTCGTTGAAACAACTTTAAATGGAAGTTGTAATTAATCTTGAGATAATTTCCGGAACGTTTTACTAATATATAACAGAATAATAGCGATCTCTAACAATTTAGCTGTAAATTGGATATCCTATTGTAAAAGTGAAAACTAGTTTATCATTCTACATCAAATACCAAAGGAGTTCCGGTACATTCCCAAAAAGTTCGCAAAAACATACCTTGTGGAGGGGTGATTCGTTGTAAAGTCCATTTTTTTCTGACCTGGAGCAAACTGTTTTCAAACTTTTCGTGTCGGAATATTTTAGATTTTTCGTGCATTGTACATCCCAGTTTTGTAAACTACAACTTTTTGAATATTGTTTTTTAAATATTCGACTTTTTAAAATGTCTACGTACATACGAGTTCCATTACTACGGTTTGTTTTTAACAGAATCCTAGTATAGCTTTGTTTATGAAATAGTAGACATGAATAATTATCTAGGTCTAGTTAATGATGGCGTTTACACATAAATAATGGTTAGTTTGGTGTTAAGTAACCCTGTTAGAAATTACTATTATTAAATTTGTTAGACTACTATTGTATTACTATATTTTGAAGTGAAGAAATTATCTCAAGTTTAATTAGGACTTCCATTTGAATTTGTTTTAACGTCTATTGTGATTGTTGGAGTTATTATTTTTTGAGTGGGGACTTTTTAAAAGTAGTGATAATCGGTAGTAGCAAATGACATTCAATTTGTAAACGAGAAGAGTAAAGCGTGAGATATAGTTTACAGTATTACTTATCTTACCAAATTAATTGAGCATTCAATACGCAATGTAACAGCATAGTGGGTCTAAGCTCTAAAAGCCTTCCCTTCTTTGAACAAGGAGGCCAGTGCCCATTAGTGGGACGTTAATAGGTTGCTACCTATCTTTTTTTTTAAATCTAAATTAGACTGGAGAGACTCGAAACCGGGACCTTTGCTAGTGATGCAGACCTGTTACGCCAGGGAGGTCTGATTATTTCAAAGAGAGATATTATTTGAAAATATATATTTATTAGAATACTTATATTTTACTATCAACACTCTATTCGTATACCTAGTCCATGTTATATGTCTATAAATTGACTATTTTTGAGAAATTTAAAGAAATCACTAACTATATTATTTACTTGTTTAAATTGTGTATCATTACTATAACATTGCCTCATAGGTCTAGTGGTTTGCATATTCGACTACAGACATGAGATACTGGTTTAGAGTCCCGGGTCGGGCCAATTCAGAAATCGAGTTTTCTTTTAAGATTTTCTCAATATTTGCCCGAATTTGAGAATTTGTCGGTGTGATCCACCCCCTGCCTCGGAAAGTACGTTAAGCCGTTGGTCCTGCGCCTGGACTTCCTCTGGTCGTGTCGGATTTCCGTCATATCGGACTGTTATAGTGCATGAATAGAGTGTGCACTATAGAGTATATGTCTGCCAATCTGCAGTGGAGCAGCGTAGTGGGTCTATGCTCTAAAACCCTTCTCTCATATAAGTGAGGCATGTGCCCAGCCGTGGGACGTTAATGGTCTGCTACTTACTTATAACATTTCGTTATATAATAAAGGGTATTCTATCTATCTATAAAAATTGCAGAAAGAAATATTTGGTACGTGTTGGCAAAAAAAAAACAGGCTGTAAACTTCATTGAAGATGGATGTACACTGCGTCAGAAATTTCCGTAGGAGCGAATCTCCTTTGAATGTCACGAAACGGGGGATTTTCCAACAATCTTGTATAGCGTTATGAAATTCGCTATTCACAGATATAAAGGCGCGAGCCGGCAAATTGAAAGACTGTTACTTTTTAACTTGATTTATGGTTCTACTGTCTATTTTGACATACTTTTTAAGAGCCCCGCAATGGTAAAGTAGTAAAAGTTGCGTTGTGTTAAGTGTATTATATGTAAATATATTTATTGAAATCATGAAATGCTTTATAATGCAGGGAATATGGTAAATGGTGCTCTGTACGCCTTTACGAATATTCAAATGGTGTCTTAAAGGACCAGACTGGCTTTGTCATGTCAGAATGTTGGTGCCAACACTTATGTTTGGCAGTGAAAGTTGGATATGGCAGAAGAAGCATAAACGTAAAATAAATGCAGTAGAGATGAAAGCTTTGAGAAGTATGAGTAGATTGAAACAAAGTGACAAAGTAAGGAATGGCGTGATAAGACAACGTTGTGGTATAAAAGAAGATATAGTGGCTAAAATTGAGAAAGGTATGCTTAGATGGTTTGGAAACGTAGAGAGAATAAATGAAAGGAGACTGATAAAAAGGATTCATGAATCAAGAGTGAATGGAAAATTTGGAAGGGCCAAGGCGTGTGCTTTTACCAAATCCAGGACATTTTAAATAAAGACCAGGTCAAGAGTACTTTAAACCGGTGAACCGACGTATTAGACGCAGTGCATTCGTGTATTGACAGTTATGATTCAAGAGAGCCGACTGTCATAACAGCCACCACAATGGCTGGATACAGTTACAACTTTTTCGTAGGCGCAATTTTATTGGTACTTAGAAGCACAGCTTTTTTTTATTTGTGTCGCTACAATGACCTCTGAGCTGTTCTTAATTTTTTTTATATTTTATTAGATATTTAGTACTTTATTTTCATGTTTATTTATTATATTATTTTATCTATCGTTTTTACGACTTTTGCTACCTTTTGGCGACATTGAATGAGTGTTTGGCTAGTATTTTTCATGTTTGTTAGCTTTTATAGACTTTCTGGTTTTATTTTTTCATTTATTTCTGACTAGACGTTGTTTCTTTTTATGGCAAATCTCGGGCATTCTGTTTTTAAGTGTGTTATACACTTTCATTCTAGGCTGTATTTTTCTTTTAAATTTATGAAGATAATATGAGAATCTCAAACCCATCCCACACATGAAATCACTAGCACAGTTTGCAGATACGATTCCCGGTAGGGCAACATTACGAAATTGTAGTTCCTATTTTGTTCGAGTCTGGTGGAGCTTTGGTTGTGGTTTTTTACCATTTTACCAGCAAGAACTTGCCACCAAGCAAAAAAATTGCATTTCCTTAAGATGCTATGTAGAAAAGATAAGAGGTTCATTACCCCTTACCAGGTTAATACGCTTTTATCATAGACATTATCATCACTTACCATCAGGTCAGATTACGATCAAGCGCTTAACTCTTAGCAGTAAAAAACTGATTATGTTATAATTATTTTGATAAAGTAAGTAGCAGTCCATTAACGTTCCACAGCTGGGCACTGGCCTCCTTACTCATATGAGAGAAGGTTTTTAGAGCATAGACCCACCATGCTGCTCCACTGCGGATTGGCAGGCATAGTACACGAGTGCACTTTATTCCTGCAATCTCATAGTCCGATGTGATGGCAATCTGACACGACCAGAGAGATCAGACGTAGGACCGACGACTTGGGGGGATCTCAAGCCAACAAAAAGAAAATCTTAATAGAAACCTCAATATCGATTTTTGAATTGTACCCGACCAGGGACACGAACCCAAGATCTCATGTCTGTCGAATATGCTAACCACTAGAACAATGCGGCAATCATTTTGATAAAAAAGTGTTCTAATTATACCTAATTTTATCATGATTTCTTTCATAACAATTTTTACTCTTATCTTACGAAGAGAAGGCAATTTATATTTTGTTAAAGTATCTTTCTATGGTTGTGTAAGTAAAGCACCGAAATAACATTATTTAGGATAAAAGCGGATTTCAAGAATATTTTTGTTTGAAATTATCTTATTACGATCTCTCCCGCTGTGTTTTCTTACATGAAATTCAATTTCCAATAATTGTATGAGACGAAGAAAAGATTTTTGTCATTAGTTTATTCGTGAATACGAAATGAAATTCGTTATAAAGTTGATTGCGAGTATTGTTTGAAAGAGGGATATTCGTGAGTACAAATGTTCTCGCAATTTTAATTTTCAAAGATCAGATTCTATCAATCATACAAAAATATAAATTAAAATCCCTGAATTGTTTAATTGAAATTGAATAGTGTGTTTCAACACTAATCCAAATCACTCAGATAGGATTTTTCAGAGGATTCCCCTGGAAGAGATTACTAACTTTATTGTTAGTTTTGTAAAGTAAAAGTAGGGTATTTATATATCTATCTACCAATCCTTAATCTGACTAAACTTTTTCAATAATGATTTTCAAATGAATTCTTGGTTACAGAAGTCGGAAGTTCGAATATTAGGCAGACACTACAACGCTTCTATTTACGAAAATAATCTTACGTGGTTCAATGTACTTTATAATCTACCATTGTGCTTCTCAATAAAGTATAACATCGTGAAGAAACCTGCATATCCTGGACGCAATTCTAGGGTGTGTGTAGCCTGCCAACGCGTATCGAAGTAGCGTGGTGGGTCTATGCTTTAAAAACCATCTCTCTTAAGAGTCAGAAGGCTTGTGCCCTGAAGTGAGTCATTAATAGACTGCTACTTACCAAAGATGTACTTCTATCATTCATGTAATAAAATGGAGTGACAAAATGCCATATTTTAGGTTAAAAATCTTTATGAATCATGTACCAGGCAAAACACAGCATTTACAAGGTACCACGCTCAGTTTTACATTCATCTTTACGTAATATTAAGAAATATAACAAATATAGTTTGATACTGGTGGCATATTATAATATTAGAGATTATTTAAGGGATGAATATGTTTAGACTTGATTCCAACTCAATGTTACATAACTATAAAAGCCATGTATATAAAAGTATTTTATCGGTTTCTTCTCAGTAGAATCAACTTTCTGAACTATACTAACGAGGATTCAAAAGAGCTTTTCGAGCCTACTTTAATTAATAATTATTTGAATTTGATTTTACAACCGCCAGTTTAAAAAAATTGCATTTTCTATTTCGTCTAAGTCCGAACTAATGGGAGGCTAAAAGAGAACTGTGTAGAAACCAGAAGAGGTAAACTACCTCTTGGCAAGTTATCACGCTTCCATTTTTATCACCGATTGTATTATTTGCCATCAGCTCAGATTACAGTTAAGCACAAACCTGTCAGAAATAAAAATTATGTAGCGAATTGACGTTTCAAAGATATAAGACCAACAAATTTTAAAGAATTTTATTGACATAACTAAAATTTTTACTAAAATTGGGCCACTAAAGGTTTATACATCTGTGTTTCGTTTTAGTCACATAAATTGTATATTTTGAAAGATGGAAAGTGTGACTGAACTTTTTTTTTCGGATTAATAAATCAAGCTTGACTTTTACGAAATGTTATTTCGAAACTTCGCGGAAATCTGATTGGTGACGACAAATTTTATTATACAATTATCTCAGGGAAATCTTGGTTGGATCATGGCGTAATTAAGTTTTGTATTCATTCATTTTCGTCAAAGCAAAACCAATTAGAAAAATACGAAAATTCCTTGTTTCAGGGGTTATAATTTAGAAAAAAAACAGGCGCGAGAAATGGCTACGAAATGATAGTAGAGATTTATTAAAGACATTTGTCCCTCCCCGTCAGAGGCACTCACTGAATTAAAGCCCGTACACAGAGTGAAAAAATCACCCTAACTTTTTCATGTCACCTTTTGACTTGGATCTTTATAAGTGAGTTACAAATGGCGGGTTGTAACAGGTCCCGAAAATGTCGCAACAGGGACTAAACTTTTTACTTTTTTAAGTGAAAACCTCTTATGCATAGTGGGTATTGAATGAGATTGAGCTGAAACGCATGCTTAGCTTAGATGACATCCGCTTTCATTGACCGAAATAGTTATAGCCAACATATCATTAAAAAGAAAAAGTAAGTAGCAGCTCTTTAACATTCCACTGCTGGGCACGGGCCTCCTCACTCCGAGGAGTGAGGGTTTTCAGAGCATAAACCCACCACGCTGCTCCACTGCGGATTGGCAGGCATAGTACACAAGTGCACTCTCTATTCCTTCACTCTCATAGTCCGATGTGACGGGATCCGACACGACCGATAAGAGATCAGGCGCAGGACCGACGGCTTAACGACGGCTCTCCGAGGCACGGGGGTGGATCACACCGCCGACTTCCCAACTTCGGGCAAATATTGAGAAAACCTTAATAGAAAACTCAATATTGATTTTTGAATTGGCCCGACCCGGGACTCGAACCCAGGACCTCATGTCTGTAGTCGAACATGCTATCCACTAGACCAATAAGGCTATCACGTATCATTGCTATACTTTAATTAGATGGTGAAAATTACATTACTGATAACAATTATACACAATTTTATATATTGTAAATGTAATTAGAAAAGAACAGGTTGTATTTATTAACTTTTTAACCGACTTCAAAAAAATGACTCCGAATATAAGAATACGAAGAACTTTAAAAAAGAAAGCAATTATTTTTGCTTTTTAAAGCGTATTAATATATTTGTAAGAGTTTGTTATAAAGACGAATCTTTTTTGTTAAAATTTTTATTTGTATTCTTCTTCCTTCAAAATTTGTCAGGGCTTACGCAACTTCGCCAGTGTCATGTAACTTGGAGAAGGCATGAAAGAGATTCTATTCCAAACTAAAATTTTGGTAATTTACAAATAGTTGAAATTTTATAGATATTAACTACCACTACTAAAAAGTTAAAAATTAAAGATTAGGGACAACACAATGTGCTGCACACTGCTGCACACACTCATAAGTGCAGATAACTTTTATTATATGTACTTTTGTTGGCTAAGCTCACATAAAGTTCAAATAAGTTGCTTGTCAATTATGTGATGTGAATACGAAAATATATATAAAAATATATATGTCGGAGTGCAAGAGTCTTTGGATCGCTAGTCCGTGTGTAATAGTCTGTAGAACGCTGGCGCCATCTTTGTATCGGCGTGGGGACAGAGTCAATAAGTGGCAGTCCGGCCCGTCTCTCGGCAGTTCTCGAGCGGCGATCGGCCGGAGTGGTCGACTATTGAAACTGTCGCGTTCCTAGCTATTAGTGATAATGAGTTTGTGTAAGTTGATATCGGGAACATTAAGTGATTGAACATTATAATCCGAGTTAATTATCAAAGTGTTTCATTGCACCAACATTACCCATGATCGCCCACATAATAAGAAATTAAATAATGGATCCAATTAATAAAAACTTCTGATGTCTCTTATTCTCCGACATATATATAAATATATAATACGATAATATATAAAAAAACGAATGACAACAAAATTGAGGGATACAGTTTGGTGTTATAGATACATATCTTTCACCTCCACCCAAAATTTAAATACATTATCGGATTATTAAGGGATAAAAGAATTTGTTACGCTATAAGTAATAATATTTTAAATAGAAACTATTACTCGTTACGAGAAGTATTCACGTACAACAAACGGCCGTATCCATGTGCCAGCCACCTCTCCTTTTTTAACTTATCCGTGTATCTAGATTGTTAAAATCAACAACATTTTTATTGCAAAGTCTGAAAATTACATGTTATCACCTTACATTCCCCGTGGCAACTACCGGTTGACATGATAAGATGGTTCTATCTCAACTCTTACATCAGAAATATAAGCATCTCATTCTTTTTAAAGTCATAATTTGTATTATCTATTTCGCTTCTCGGTAACTGTCGTAATAACATATGCGTAGAGATAATACCATACAATAGAATAAATAAAAAATAAATAAGTTACAAAGTTACCGTTACTAACGATGCGTGTGTAGCGTCGAATGTTGTTACGTTTTTGGTGGTATTTTAACAACTGTGAGTGTTTATTAGTGATTATTAGTGTTTTTAATTATATAAGTAATGTAAATAGGAATGAAAACTCTTGAGGTAAGTTTTAGTTTATAAGATATGAGTCTATAAATACAAGACGGACTTTTTACACTATGTGAATGTTTAGCGCAACATGACGCTAAACCAGAGTCTAAATTTAATAAACAAAAGATGACATTGTATAGTTTAAATATTAGCAAACAAAAAAATCATAACATTTGGTAGTCTTTTATAAACTTTTAAGTCTCAAGAACCACTTTACGCAATAAGGTCTGTACGTTCCATTAATAAATGCGGGCAAATTACGGGGGCCAATAAAACGTGGCCGGACAATCTAAGGGATGAATAACCCAAGAATTAAAAACTTACACTCTAATAGAAGATCAAATCCTGAGTAGACACTACAAAGTTATGTTATTAATAACTTCTTTGTCTATTTTTATTCATTAATAAAACCTCTGTATTATTTATACAAAAATCGTGTCATTTTTTTGCTCTTCTAATATATAACAAATTACAAATAAGCAATAAAAACTTATTCGTTTTGATAACATTACTTATTGTTTATTCAATTTCGGAGATTACTCATTATTGAACTAAAAGACGAGGTAAAGATTAATTACACACATACTTAAGAAAATATTCACGGTGAAGGTATACGAGAGGTCTTAATAAAGATGGTTCACCGCTTTTTAATTACACTAGTCTTCGTACAAGTTTTTCATCAAAAGTTGAGGCGGCTCTCCATTATGCAAGCCAACCTCCATTCCGGGGGAAATTTAGTTTTAATCCCGGAACAAAAGCTTGCTCGCGAAAGAGACGTACATACTTCCAGTAACCATTATTTAAGTTTAAGATGGTTTCGCTCTAGCTTTTAGATAGTTAAATTTGGATAAGCGGCTATTTTAACATTTTAAACCCGTCCACACAATTATTGTTATAATCCGCTGCAATACTTCAGCTTGGGGATAAACATGACCTAACCACTAGACCACCTCACTGACTGCCTCACTGGTCTAGTGGTTAGCATGTTCCACTACAGACGTGAGGTCCTGGGTTCGAGTCCAGGGTCGGGCCATTTCAAAAATCAATATTGAGTTTTCTATTACGATTTTCTCAATATTTGCCCGAAGTTGGAAAGTCGGCGGTGTGATCCACCCCCGTGCCTCGGAGAGCACGTTAAGCCGTCGGTCCTGCGCCTGATCTCTTATCGGTCGTGTTGGATCCCGCCAAATCGGACTATGAGAGTGAAGAAATAGAGAGTGCACTTGTGTACTATGCCTGCCAATCCACAGTGGAGCAGCGTGGTGGGTCTATGCTCTAACAACCCTCTCTCCTATGAGAGAGGAGGCCTGTGCCCAGCAGTGGGACGTTAATGGGCTGCTACTTACTTAACTTTACCATATGTTTATGTAAATCTATATTTTAATTCCCACTAATAGCTTACTATATACAATGTGTTAGAAGACCGCTCTCAAAAACGAAGACAGATGATAGTACTAATTAATGCCTTTGATAATGGGAAAAAAATCAATTCTGATTAATAAAATTTTTTTTTTCATACGTTTTATTAGCATCTTGTTGCTACAGCTAAATGAAACGATATATACAAAAAAATCATCATTACTTTACTAAGAAATAAAAATAAAAAATAAAATACCTTTTTATTTATCAAATCTGAAATTGATCAAATACGTATTTCAAACTTGCAGTTGAAGGCACTACACACACACACACATACACACACACGCACGCTGATATGTCCACATCGTATTCAAACAATTAACATAATTTAAATTATTTTTGTTTTATTTTATCTTAATTTGATAATAATTTTATGATAATGTAAAGAGTTCCAATAATATAACAGGAAGAGGCTGACCCCCAAGACACGGGTACTCCAAGTTTGGGGGTCAAGGGTAGTATAAATAAACTATGTAATTTTTGGGACGAATAAAGATGATGATGATGATTTGAAATATAAATTCCCTAATTGAGCTACTGTAGCTAAGACAAACTATTTATAAAGTCAATTAATATTTTCTTATATTTTCTTGATAGGTTAAGTAAGATTGATCTTTCTAACTTATGGAATTACTAATTTATCATAATATAAATGAGTTTAACACACTGATGAGAGTAAAATTACTCAATAACCTCGAATTAACTTTAAGTCCTTTTAAAATTAAGTCACTGTCACTTCATTTCGAAGCTTTACCTCGAAAAAGAACAAAAAGCCAGACAATTTTAACGTTTATAGTTCGGGATTACGTAACGACTAAGTAAGTAGCAGCGTTAACGTCCCACTCCTCACACATATGAGAGAGGGTTTGTAGAGCATAGACCCACCACGCTGCTCCACTGCGGATTGGCAGGCATAGTACACAAGTGCACTCTCTATACCTTGACTCTTACAGTCCGATGTGACGGGAATCCGACACGAAAGGAGGGAGGTCTGGCGCAGGACTAACGGCTTAAAATGCTCTACGAGACACGCGGGTGGAGCACCCCGCCAACTTAGGGCAAATATTGAGAAAATGTTAATAGAAAACTTATGATTAATTTTTCAACTGGCCCGACCCGGGACTCCAACCCAGGACCTCATGTCTGTAAACGAACATGCTAACCACTAGACCAATGAGGCAGTTAACGTAACCAGTAAATAAACTTATAAAGTTGACGTACTTGACCACATTATAAACTTTTTAATTTATGTTTTTACACATTATATCTCTATTAACACGGCGATGGTATGCTCACACTATTTATATAAAGAAATATGAAACCAAATCAATATATCCATCTAAAAGTTAATTTCTTGACAGATCAGACGTGTATTTCTGTACCTCATGGCCTCCTCAGTAATGAAAAATTTGTTCATATATAATTTTTTCCGTTTTCAAGTAACTAAAACATTGCACAACGGTTCTTCAAATGTACATAGTGAAATTGGGTTAAAATATTAAAATTATGCACAGCTCTTGGATTTCAAACGTTCCATCAAAACACGCCGTTCAGGTAAAATTGCGGTTAGTTAATTTCAGCTGCTGTAATTTCAACAGTCGAAGTTAATTAACTTTAACACAAGTGCATTATGAAATAAATATTCAATTTTTTCTTGTGACTATAAAACGTTAGCCAACTTACAGGTTTTGAATATATAACTAGCCGGTTTAAATATTCATACGAATACTTACCGCGATGGAAATATAACGTCCATATATTGACCTTCCCCCCTCCCCCACGACGTCCTTGCTATTCTCGCAGAGGTCCTCGATTCGATTCTTGGCAAGTTTAGAAAAGGCGTTTTAGAAGTGAAACTTCTTTAGAATCGTGATTTCATACCGGATGAAACGGAAAAAACGACAGGTAAGAGACACAAATACAAAAAGGATGAAGCAGCACAGACTATGGCAGAATGTCAGGCTTGGGGACCACAGCGACATCCTCTGGTGTCCCTCATCGGAGCGGATCTCTCACTGCCAAGTAGTGGGCGCCATGCTTGACAGAGAGATGAATATATAACTAGCCATTTTAAATATTCTTACGAATACATACCGCGGTGGAAATATAATGTCCATATATTGACCCCCCCCCCCCACCACGTCGTTCTTACTATTCTCACAGAAGTCCTCGATTAGATTCTTGACAAGTTTAGAAAAGGCGTTTTTAAAGAGAAACTTCTTTAGAATCGTTGTAATTGCAAACCGGATGTAACGGAAGAACGATATACAAAAAGGATGAAGCCGGCAAACAATGAGGCATAAATATACATAAAAGTGAAAACTTCTTTAGCATCGTTTTGATTTGAAATTCCATGAAACAAAAAAGCGACAGTCAAAAGAGAGAGAAACATGAATTCAGATTTAACATGGGAGAGAATGGGATAGAAAGAATTAAACGTTTATTCAAATTGTAAAGTTGTGAACAGAATACATGTAAGCGAAAATAACAATTACAGTACCATTTGAATGGGACTTTAGCTCAGCTATGTGCTGTACGTTTTTATATGCTAGCAAAGAACGCTGAGAGTTGAATTTCAGCTATATCCTGGCGAAACTACAGACATTTACAATTATACAGTTTAAAGGAAAACTTAATATACATAAAGATTTAAAAACTATTGCAATGACAACATTAATTAAAAAGATTAACAGTTTATAAATGTACCTAAGAATAAATACAATAATTATACTTAATAAAATAATATAAATATCTACGCTTTACATATGCTATAAACGATTCCACATAACTTTTACTATAATAAAGATACATCAGGCACATAACTTTCGAATTCAATTCGTTTGTTAAGTAAGAAAATTTTTACATATGTGTATACAATATATGAGTGTATACTTTTGAATCCTTTATAGGTGGTGGAATATTATTCCAGCATCTTGTAGCTGAATATTTGAATATTTCAAACTGATTGCAGCGGTGTGATGACGGGGGTAAGCCAGCCGGTTCCCGAAGCTCCTAAGTCTATCAGTTACCTCATCGCGCATCCAAACCAGTTTACTCCTGAGATACGACTGTTTTAATAACTTCAAAGAGTAACTGCGTGATGCAGTTTCCGTTTGGATTTCATTTTTAACAATTTGTGTTTAATAAGGGCCATACACTACATTACCGTATATTTTTTTCGCTGGGAAATGCATTTGCGCACGCCTACCACGAGGCAGGGAGTGTGAGACTCGGCGGCAAGGTCAGAATACCCACTTAAACCCAGCGACACCTTTCTCACTCAGAATTGGGAGTATCAGAGGTTCTCTTGCGCATTCACCCTGGCACTCTCGGATGAAACCGACTGAGGTTGTTCAAGGAGATAAGAGGCGTTCGTAAAGACGCCTCCTGCCGCCCAGCCTTCTACTCCGAAGGGGAGCACCATCTGCTGCAACTTCCCGTTCTCGCTCCATTGCCTCCTCCAAAGAAATGACGATTTAGCAGAAAGAGGCAACTGCATTCCATCCGATCTCACTGTCAAACACGGCGCCTACTATACTCGACAGTGAGAGATCCGTTCCGATGAGGGATACTAGAGGAAGTCGCTGTGGTCCCCAAGCGTGACATTCTGTCACAGTGTGGGCCGTCGTATCGACAGGCGCACTACACTGATGGCAGATAGGAGACTCTTCACGTCGTGCTATCTGATGCAAGTGCTTGCCGAAACATCCGTGTCCGGTCAGTACTTGCACCAGCCAAAAACATCACCGGATGCTAATTTTAACATTATTCGAATTTTGCGAGATGTGCTTCCGGATTTTATACAATATTTTATATTGTGTAGGAAGGAAGTATTTGGATAGCATTATCCAGCGTTTGTTGATTGTGGTTAAGTGAAAATTGTTAAGGCGTGCTGTAAGTGTGTATCATGGGCATTGAATTGGGTTGAACCGACTCGCCGTCTGCCCTTGTCGAGTATGGAAGTGAGTTATAGTCAACGTCACTGCTATATTTTACATAGTGGGTGCTGAATGCGACTGGATCATCACGCTAGACAATGTAACGCGCGAGAAAATTTGGCTCTCATCAATTATGGTAATGAGAAAGTCAATGATATTATTATATCGTGTGTAGTGGGTAGTGAATGCGACTGAGTCGTCACCGTAGAACACTGTAGAATCTAACGCGCGAATAAAGTCTGCTCTCTTCGACTATGAGAGCTAGTTATAATCAACGTCTTTGCTATCTAATGAGTACTGAATGAGACAGAGCCATTACGCTAGACTATATAACGCGTGAGTATGCTCTCGCTATGTGACCGAGTTATAGTCAATGCCACAGATATATTTGTATATGGGTTGACACTGAATGAAACTCAGCCGTCACAGTAAACTAAGTAGCTCGCGAGTAATGTCTGCGACTTATAGTTAACGTCACTGCTACATTTGTATAGAATTTCGACATTTTAATATTTTAATGACAATTAAATTCATGAAATTCCTAATAGTCTTCCTTTTTCCTTCCCTCTAGGTCACGGAAATTTAAAGTTTTAGATTTGTATATATACAAAGAATCAAAATTAAGTTTGCTAAGAAAGGTATACTTCTGATATGTGTGTGAAACCGCCGGGCATTGCTAGTATATAAATAAATAGAAAGTATACTCTTTAACCAAACTTATTTAAAGTGTGTCCTTAAATGTACTTAAATGAAAGCATTTGATAACATTGACGTTCTGTTATTATGCTGTGTAGAAACTAGAAGAGGTAAATTACCTCTCTCCAGATTAGTGCGCTTCCCTCTTAGACTATATCAGATGTAAGCTAGATGTTCCGTTAACTACTCTTTATTTTTAAAAACAACGCTATCCATATCAAAACAAAAACACAAAACTTGAAACAACATACTCCTTTACTGAACAGTCGTGTAATAACACTTAGTCACGGACATAACTTGCTGTAGGTATTTGACCATCTATTTCCCTAGTAAAGGCCTATTAATGCCCGTAGTGTAGTTTTATTGATGAGACAGCGGGTTAAACTGGGGTGATAACAACTTGACAAGTTTCGCGAAACTTGGGTACTTGAGGCAATATTAAATGTTGAAACTTGAACGTAGTCTGCCCTGAAGTTACTTGGCTTCGACTTATTTGTAAAATGATTTTATCCTACAAATTTACGTCTGATATACTCTGTTGCTCCAAAAATGTCACTGCTTTGAATGAATAACATGTGTCAATACAACATTTGAATTCAAGGTATAAAATTTGATAATTGTGATGAAAAGGAATGTTTGCTTTTGAAAAAAAAATAACGTTTGAATGAATATAATAACTGCGATCCTATCAGTCCTAAAGGTGCACTATCAAGTACAAAATTTTACTTAAATTAAGTACATCGCTGTGAAGCAAAAAAATACTCATTAAAACCTCGTAATATCCTCCTCGTCCTTTAGTGTAGCAACAAAGGGTCTGTGAATGCAATCTACCCTGGTATTCTGGAAGTGGCACACCAGGAAACTTAGGATTGGGGCAGGAGAAGCACAAAGCTACCTGACTGGCGCTGGACGTTGACAGCCTACGTCCTAAAAAGAGAAGAGACACGTCCATAGCATCCTCCCTCTGCCACTCATTTCTTCTACTACAAGTCGTCGTCGTCGTCACTTCAACCAAAGAACGTCCACTGCTGGACATGGATCTCATGAAATGATTTCCACAAGGCCCGATTTTGTGCCGCCTGGCCCCAGCGGCTACCGCCGACCCTCTTTATCTCATCGGTCCACCTTGTCTCCTACGCTACGCCGCCCTGTGCGGGGTCGCTACTCCAGCATCTTTGGACCGCAACGTCCATCAGTCCGTTGTACTATATGCCCCGCCCATTGCCACTTCAGGTTTGCGATTCGTAGGGCTATGTCGTTGACTTTGGTTTTGCTACGGATCTCCTCATTTCTGATTTGATCACGCAGCGAAACTCCAAGCATAGTCCTCTCCATCGCACGCTGAGTGACTCTGAGCTTTCGTGTGCGGTCTATAATGCATGACCACGTTTTGGAGCCGTAGGTCATCACTGGCAACACTATTCAAAGAGCTTTGTTTTCAGGCACTGAGGGATATTGGACGAAAAGATCTGCCGTAATTTCCCGAATGGTGCCCAACTGAGTTGGATTCGGCAGTTAACCTCTGTGTCGAAATTGGACCTACCTAGCTAGACTATGTGTCCCAGGTACGTATACTCATCTACAATTTCGAGTGCTAAGTTCTCAACAATGACTGGGTGGAGCG
Organism: Elymnias hypermnestra; assembly: GCA_015832385.1. Classification (NCBI taxonomy): domain Eukaryota; kingdom Metazoa; phylum Arthropoda; class Insecta; order Lepidoptera; family Nymphalidae; genus Elymnias; species Elymnias hypermnestra. The sequence continues at coordinate 1,282,148 of JACTOM010000931.1, read as the reverse complement.
GAACATGGATATTGGACATAACCTTCGTCTTATCAATGTTCATTTTAGGCCCAGCTGTTGAGAAGCTCTGATGAGACCATCGAGCGTTGCATTGAGATATTCCAGAGTCTCTCTACAACATGTGCATATCCATTACTGAAGGTCAGGTAGTCAGTTTTTCATACTTTGGTCTGTCAATGGCAAACCGAGACAGTTCAGTTACGCCAGTTTGACATAGGCATAACTTCTTTCGTCTTGAATCTTCAGCGAAATAACTCTCGCAGAAAAAGCCACGGCCGTCCAAACTAACTAGCAGGTCACCTTGTCAGTGATCACCGGCATCCTTGGACATCTGCATCGTCATGGTAACAGCCGATGCGTTATGAGCTCAAAAGCCGGTATTTTGATTGCCCCTTAAACAATTACGGGAACAGCCGATGCGTTACCTGCTCAAAAGGTGGTATTTTGATTGCCCCTTAAACAATTACATGCTGTAGTCTCGGCAGAACAAATTTTCGCAGAAACTAAATCCTTAATAAGTGCCATGCACTCCGATTATGAATTTATTTCTACGACCAGATTATCGGTTACAGAATTCATTGATCTAGCTTAACTCCCTGGACTATTTTCTCTAATATTTCTCAATTTCTTTTTCGTCAATTTGTTGTATACATTTTTCTAAACGATCTGTGTCTCTATTATGCAAGAAAGAATCCATCATCCCCAAGAAATCCGACAGCGCGGAATGAAATTACTCTATTCTGGAATAATCCTTAAGGTCTGGTATTTTGACTTCTCCTCGCGATATAAATTGTCTGCGGGCGCCTGAAAAATTACGTTCCACGCATTCGTTTGTTTTGCTAAGATATTTCTTCTATTACGTCGTGATTTTACAAATTGGACTCTATTATATTGCAGATAGGATTACAAGTCATTTATTTTAAGTGGGCTAATATTGAGAATTCTGTTTTCGTGATAAACTGCGCTTGGCACGTCTTACAATAAGCAAAACTATGTCCAAATTATTTGCTATCATCGTAGTGCAATTTACATTGCTTTTATATTTTATTTATTGTTCACCAGGCACCTGCGTAGTTCCCTGCTTCGTGGAAATATGTAGGTAGCTATATTAAATAATTGTAAAAGTAGCAGTAAAAAAAACAATTAGAAGATTGATTTGTACAATTTACCTTTTTATTCGGAAATTAGAACCGAATATAAGTTATCGTTATCTCTATTTTTAAGTAAACTACACCATTGTGGAATAAATTTGTTGGATGTTTTTTCTTATGTTATATAAGGTTGATGTCGTTATTTGTGTTTTTTTTTCGATTATATATCCCTAGCCTATCCTGTGACAATTTGGAGAAACCCGTTCTTAGTGAGCGACTTTGTTGCGACAGAAGTAATTCTGCCAAAATTGAAGTCGCTTATACACACACACGCAAGGAACTCATTTACTATTTTAATCGTTCCATATTACCATCATCAGCAGTGCATTGAAAATACAATACTAGGAGAAAATTACATTATTTAATTTGATTTAAATGTGCTGTAAGGCGAACTAGAATGAGGAAACTTGAAATTTGATTTGATTTGGATGTAAAGCAATAAAATCACCATTTGTTTCATAAATATCACGTGGAGGGGGAATTATATTGAAAATTATGTTTTCATTGGCATTACACAGAAGAATATGCTCCAGTAAATTAAAATAAAATTACATCAAACACAGTGAGTTTTTACTTGTATATGTTGTGTGTAACAGAGTTTTTCAGGTGCATTTAAAGATGATTTAGATTTATATTGTGGTCCTGATTTCCCCAGATTTCCTCACTCAGATGTATAATAGACTCTTTTTGCCATGTAGACAGTCTTTAAGTTTTGACGGCCTCGCTGGCGCAGTGGTGCGAATATTCCCTTAGTTAGCGGAGGTCTCGGGTGGGATCCCCGGTAGGAAGAATTTAGGAAATTGTATTTTCTAATTTGTCTGAGTCTGGACTGGTGGGAGGCTTCGGCCGTGGTCACCCTACCAGCAAAAACGTACCGCCAAACAAAGAGATTTGTGTTCCGGTACGATGCTGTTAGAAACCGTAAGGGGTATATCGCCTCTTAACAGATTAGCGCGCTTCCATCTTAGACTGTATCATCACTTACCATCAGGTGAGATCACAGTCAGGTGCTAATCTGTCAGCAATAAAAAAAAAAGATTTTTTCATATTTCTACGGAATCTGGAATTATGCGCAAAATACCGCGAACAGCTACTTTTTATAAAAATAAATTCAAACACCGTAATCCGTAAAAACAATTTAAAGAGAACTAAACGCTTTATCCTGGTCCATTTTATTTCAGTATTTGTTAGAGAAAAACACATTGGATCGGACACAGAGACCTGAATTAATTAGCTAAAAGGAATTCACTCTAATTCTTTAAAATCCTCGGTGAATTTTTTAAAACACAAAAGAGACCAGCTGTTAACTAGACTGTGAGCTAAAAAATACGATGCTGTCTGAAATCCCTGGAAGTTTGAGCTTATAAAAAGTTTGTTCAAGTATTTGCTTATTGCAAATTTACTTAGATTTGATTAAATAGTGGGAAAAATTATTTTCATTTTTTAACACAGTTTTTAACACAGAAATAAAGTGCAATAGGGATAAATATTTTTATACGATAAAATATATAAAAATACTATAAGCTAAATCGCGCTTCTTAATCTATTGTAATGTAATTTTAGATTTCCGAGACTTAGAGGAATTTTATGAATTCAATTATCATTAAATTATTAAAAGAATCAATTCAAATAACGTAACGCTTTTTAATTTTACTCTCAACGCAATTTTACCCAAATCAAATGTCCATTCAAAAATATAGCCTCATTTGTCTAGAAGTCAGCTTGTTGCCTACAGACATGAGGTCCTGGGTTTGAATCCCAGGTCCCAGATATTAAGTTTTCTCTTAAGAAATTAATTACAAGAAAAAAGAAGTTGGCGGTGTGCTTCACCCCCGTGCCTTGGATAGCACGTTAAGCGGTGATTCCCGCATCTCATCCCTCTCCATTCGTATCGAATTGTCATGATATCGGACTATGAGAGTAAAAAAATAAGAAGTGTACTTGGGTTGGCATCTTCGACTACAGACGTGAGGTCCTGGATTCGAGTCCCGGGTCGGGCCTATTCAAAATCGATACTGAATTTTCTATTAAGATTTTCCCAATATTTGCCCGAAGATGGGAACCTTTTTTATCTGTAACAAATAAATTATATCTGTCATGTGCCTGAGTCGGAACAATTTCCGCAAATGAAAAATCATCAGCAAAATCGTTTGAATTCATCGCATTCAAACACTGTAACAGGAATATTTACGTGTGTAATTTCTAATATTGTGAATGGGTTATCCGTTAACTGTAATCTCATTTGTGAAGGGATGATACATTTTTATAAAGAGAATCTTAGCCCATCTGCCTAGTCATCTGTTCGCAATAAACTCATTATATATACTAGCGTTTTAGGTTAATAATCAGTGTTAAGTCTTAATTTTTATAAATAATATCTCTAAGTCGTTTATTTATATTTTTGTGCTAGTAAGTATTTTTGGCAGCTCGGTTGGGGAGCGTTCGGGAAACTACGCCAGATATTTTCGTCCGATATCCCCCAGTGCTTGAAGACCAAAGTTTTCGAATAGTGCGTGTTGCCAGTGATGACCTACGGTTCTGAGACGTAGTCGCTGACTACGGGCCTCATGCGGAAGCTCAGAGTCACTCAGCGTGCGATGGAGAGGGCTCGAAGTTTCTCTACGTGATCGAATTAGAATTGAAGAGATCCGTAGAAGAACCAAAGTCACCGACATAGTTCTACGAATCGCGAATCTGAAGTGGCAATGAACGGGGCACATAGTCCGAAGGACCGATGGACGTTGGAGGCCGAAGGTGTTGGAGTGGCGACCCCGCACCGGACGGCGCAATGTAGGCAGACCCCCCACCCCCAAGGTGAACCGATGGTATAAAGAGGGTCGCCGGTAGCCACTGGATCCAGGCGGCGCAAGATCGGGCCTTGTTGAGGTCATTTCGTGAGACCTATGTCCAGCAGTGGACGTCCATGGGTTGAAGCAACGACAACGACAACGAAATATTTTTGTATGAATCTGTAATTGATCTAATTAAATTTAAAAAACGCAATTCTGTCGACTGTATTCATGCGGTTTTCTCTAATAGATAAACAATTCTTGAGAAAGGTTTCTGTATTTATTTGTCAAGGCTTAAGCTATATATAAATATATAATAAATCCTTACTTATATTATAAATGCAAAAGTAATTATGTTGGTTTCGCTTTCACGCAAAAACTACTGAACCGATTTAAATGAAATTTGGTACACAGATAGTCTAGAAAGGAAGAAAGGATGTAGGCTACTTTTTAACATAGACAACGTAGACGCTCACTAAGAACGAGTTTCCACATATTCAAAAGGGATCCTGATATATTTTAATAGCTGATACCCGCGACTTCGTCTGCGTGGAAGGTTTTTTGGGTAGCAATTTCTTTAATTTAGGCAAATTGTTTTACAAATAAGAAACATGACCTCTGCTCGGCAAAAGGGATATTCCTACCACATTTCAAGTTTCTACGCCTTATGATTCCAGAAATATCGTGATGAGACAATACCTGGATATGTATACAAATATATAGATAACCAAAAAACTACCATCTCACCAGATTGACTTAAAATTCGACTTATATTTTATATTATCTCCCTTGCTAAGAACGTGTCACCTAATATTCCAACGGGATCCGAATATAAGCGAAACTTACATAGAGATTTCCTTTATTTCCCTTTCATTTGAAATTCATGACATACATTTTCCGTTATTCAAACAATAGCTACTAACTTAAATAAGACTTTAGTCTCGATAATCATTTTCATTAACATGTTTTTATCTTCATGCAAACATTTACATTTCGTAGTTACATATTTGTATTTGTAAATACCAGGTCGTCATTTACGTAAGTCATTAAAATTCTAAAATAGAGTTGTCAGAACAAATTGCTCAAATAACAATTTCAATTCTTAATCAAACAAAAGGGATACATACAATAGGTTACAATCGGTTCACCCTCTTCATTTGGAGCGTGAATTCAAACCCATCCGTTCAGCATTCACTGATGCCGACAGCTCTTCAGGAGAAGATAAGAAAGTGTTATATAAATGAAAGCCTACCGAAGACTCGTAAGTTTACTTGACACCAATCGATTGACTAGGGATTGAGTCAATGTTTTAATTTATTACTTCTTATGATATTTTGTTGGCTGGTGTTTTTGTGCGGTTAGTTTTCAGAATTTTAGTATATAAGCAGTTTGCTAGAAGCATACACGTTAAACCCTAATTGGTTATAAAACCCAAATTACTTGTTATGATATTACAAAAGCATAGCACTTAATTGTAAACTTAGCTAATGGTAAGTAGTAATTTACAAAATATGGAACATGTGAAAGTGAAATTGAAAGGAGTGTGAATGCAGGGAATATGGTAAATAGTGCCCTGCGCGCCTTCATGAATAGCCAGATGGTGTCTCAAAGGGCCAGACTAGCTGTGCATGCAGGAGTGTTGGTGCCAACACTTATGTATGTTAGTGAAAGTTGGGTATGGCAGAAGAAGCATAAAAGTAAAATAAATGCGGTAGAGATGAGACCGTTGAGAAGTATGAGTGGATTAAAACTGAGTGACAAAGTAAGGAATAGTGTGATAAGACAACGTTGTGATATTAAAGAAGATGTAGTGACTAAAATTGAGAAAGATATGCTTTGTTTGGACACGTAAAGAGAATGAAAGTAGACTGACTAAAAGGATTTATGAATCAAGAGCGAATGGCAAAGTTGGAAGGGGAAAACCACGGCGAACGTACCTGGACCAAATCCAGGACAATTTAAATAAGGGTCAGGTCAAGAGTACTCTAAACCGACGAACTTGTATAAAAGGTTTAACGAGAATGAAGGAAGCGAAGGAAATATGCAAGGATCATGGCAAGTGGGAATACCCTACCCCTATGGGAATGAGGCGTGATGCTATGTATGTATCGTAAGTGGCGATATACTCTAAGAGAGTTTGCTGACCTAATAAGAAGTCATCTACCTCTTAAGTGTTAATACATTTAGTTAAAATAAAGCACAATTAAAACTGGCCTGGCAGAGATTGCTTAAAGTACCAAGGCTCCCCTTACACATGGTTAATACTTAATTTTATAAGTTTTAACATAAGTTGTTGTATTTTCAATATTATGTGCATTAAAGTATTTCCATCTATCTACCTATAAGGTGTACATATAAGTGGATATAGTAAAAGTTTTGTGTAAATTCATTACATAAAAGGTCAAAATTCAATTGATTAAAAGATCTAATAAGTTAAAAAAAATGTGAACTATAAATATATACAGGAAGAAAAGGGTCTTCACTTTTCTTCCTGTATATATTTATATATAACAATGATATAATTTGACAAAATATCACATTATATCATTTAATTGTATTATAGATTTACGATTTAGATATTTGTTAATGGAAAAATGATTGGAAAATTGTATCTGTATTTCTGAAGTATATTTTCCAGAAATTATTTAACATTACATAAAACTGGTAAATATCGACAATTATAAACACACATCACTACCATACACACGCTGATGTCTCTATAAAACGTGTGACATAACAAATAGGCGCGATCGTATACCTGTTTAAGTATGTAAATTATTTTCGACTGTCAATATTGTCGACAATACTTAAAAAGTATATTGCAGCTTTATTTTCTGATAAAACAAACGCTGAAATTACTTTTTTAACCACATTCATTATAAAAAAAGCATACGCGAGGTCGTTGTGTTATCACTATTACCTCTCGAGACTTGATATTTTTCAGTCGTTATATAACATTATCAGTACATACATTGAAATAATATAAATGGTCTGATTCAAAAGCTTTTTATATGATTTGTCGAGATATAAAGTAAAGTAAGTAAGTAGCAGCCCTTTAACGTCCCACTGCTGGGCAGAGGCCTCCTCACTCCGAGGAGTGAGGGTTTTTATAGCATAGACCCACCACGCTGCTCCATTGGCAGGCATAGTACACAAGTGAACTCTCTATTCCTTCACTCTCATAGTCCGACGGGAATCCGACACGACCGGAGAGAGATCAGGCGCAGGACCGACGGCTTAACGAAGGCTCTCCGAGGCACGAGGATGGATCATACCGCCAACTTCCCAACTTCGGGCAAATATTGAGAAAATCTTAATAGAAAACTCAATATCGATTTTTGAATTGGCCCGACCCGAGACTCGAACCCAGGACCTCATGTCTGTGACGGAACATGCTAACCACTAGACCAATGAGGCAGTTCAGTCGAGATATATTATAGACGAAATCGTTAAAAAATTATAGAAGCTATAGTAGTAAGTCGTCGGAAAGCCCTTATAAGATCTATCCAATATCATCTCATTGGCAAAAGGCATTTATAAAAAAATATTTTTGCTTGGCAGCACTTTTCTCAGACAGCTGTCCAAATAATACAATTTCCTAAAATTTCTTTGTCGGGAATCGAACCTAGAATTTCTATTAGCATAGCGATTAAACTTATTCAACTAGTGACGTCGTCAAATACTTATTCCCCATTCAATCATAGAGGAATTATACAGATACTCGTAATATAATAAAAAGTAAAGTCTTTCTCCACTTAGTACAATTACTAATACCATCTAGCACGACTTTCTTACACTTATGACCTAAAAAGGAACCTGTAAACCAAATCAGGTCTTAAATAAATTACCAACACAATAGATCAGATAATACAATTATGGATGCAACTATATAATTCATATTTCAAAAATTGTATTAAATTAAATGTGAATAAAGGTAGGTAGCTCTCTATTTGCTTTCCAGACGTGGGAAAGGTCTTGTTACTTATAGGAAAGAGAGATTTTTAGAGCTAAGATCCACCACAATGCTGCATAACGGGTGGACAGTTTACTCATACCCCAAAATTACTACCGGGATATGCAGGTTTCCTCACGATGCTTTGTCACGTATCCATTATTCGTACGAGAGATTTCTCTAAACGAGAATCCTCGTGTCACCACTAAGCCATCATTGCTTTAGATTACATTAATTCATAAATAAATCACTCAAGTATTATTCAATTACATTTAACTACTGTATAATTACATATAATGTTGCTAATAGCTACTCTGTACTGTATATAAAGGTTAGAAACAAAACAGGAAGCGTTGCTAAATGAATACAGTTAACCACGCCCTTGTTTCGTAATCACGCAAACGTATGCTCTGAGAGAAATCTAATTGTTTTATTGTACGTTCGCTGTGTTATTAAATTTATGCAGGATTTACTTTTCCTAGCTTGCTATTCATTTTATTGTACAGGAGGTAATTGTTGACAATACTGATAGTTTGTATTTTGATAAACAGGCTACACAGACGTAAGAAAACTGAAGGAACAGAATATTCGTTTATAAAAACACCAACTCACATTAACTAACAACTCTTATTCTCTCCATTATTTAAATATACACAATTTGCACTAGACTAATATTAAACTATTTGAATCCACATAAATTAGCAGAATTTCTCTTTAAAAAAACTATTGCACGGAGCCGCTGGGAAGAGTATATTTTTATAATTTACTAGCTGAACCCGCGAATTTAAAATAAGAAATGTCGTTCCGTGATAAGTCAATATTTAACACCCCCGCAACCCCCCCCTGGGGATTGAATTCCAAATAATCCTTTCTTAGCTGACCTCTACTCGGTAAAAGGAATATTCCTACCAAATTTCAAGTATCTACGCCTTATGGTTCCAGAGATATCATGATGAGTCAATATCTGGATATCTCTTATAAATATAGACTAGCTGAACCCGCAAGTTCGTCTGCGTGGAATGTTTTTTGGGTAGAAATTTCAATAATTTAGTTAAATTGTTTTATAAATAAGAAATATCGTTCCTGAGATACCGTGATAAGTCAATAGTTAACACCTCCGCAATCCCCCCTGGGGTTGGAATTACGTCAAATCCGTTCTTAGCTGACCTGTACTCAGCAAAAATATTATTTCTTTCAAATTCCAAGTCTCTACGCCTTATGGTTCCAGAGATATCGTGATAAGGCAATAGTTAACACCCCCGCAAACCCCCCCCCCAACCTCCTTGGGGTGGAATCTTGTAAAAGCCATTCTTAGCTGTCCTCTACTCAAAAGGCAAAAGGAATATTCTTACCAAATTTCAAATCTCTACGCCTTATGGTTCCAAAGATATCGTGATGAGTCGATAGATACCTGGATATCTCCTGTATATATAGATTATATCACGTACTAGTAAATTTCAAATTTACTTATATGTGATATTGGATAAAAACTGTTATAGAGAATTATATCAACTCACAAATTTCCTATGTGAAAATGGACAAGGGAAAGTCGCCGATGACAGAATAGAAATAGAATTTACCCTTCATCTACCCTTTTTGTTCTATTTGGGATTAAATTTGCAAAACTTTATTTACCGGAGTTATCTATGGAAAAGGTTTTTTGCGGGATACTGTGAATCGTAGCGATTTTCACGACCAATGTGAGTTTTATGCTATATCACCTTGTCTAAGCACGCCTTTTTCATATTTATATTGAAAAGTCCTACTATAATTTGAAGGCTTACTTAGACGATAAAAAAGCGTGGAAGTTAATGAAGTGCTCTATTGTAAAACATAAAACTCTATTGTTATAACAAGGAAGAAAAAGGTGCTGTGAAAGCCTACTTGACTAAAAAAGTTGACTAAAGTGAATATGGGACCCGTTTTTGTAAACTTTGATTCTACAGTTTTTTGAAGTGAAACTTCTTTAGGCATGAGGGTAAAAATTTTACGGATGGAACGCGTGATTAGCGTCACGAAGATCTGCACCTAATTTGTTCGAATGTTAGGTAGTTTTAACATTTACAAATAACATGTGACATTTTAATTTGCCCCTCGTCATTTAATCATTTAACATACTATTTTCATAAAGTATAAAATAAAAATATTTCATAAATTATTTTAAAGAAGTTTTCAAAAACAAAATTGATTAATAATTGCTAATATTGACAAAAAACACGTGGCACATTTATTTACAATTCGTCATTTGAGATTTCAATATAATATTTTGCATAAAATATAAAATAATTTCATATATTCTCTTTAAGAAATTTTAATTTTCTAAATAGAATTTCTATTGTAATTATTTATTTACAGTGATTTTGTATAAATTTAAATTGAGGTTAAGTATTTTTAATATCAACAAAAAATCACGAGGAATTTAAATTTAATATTCATCATCTGAGATATTACTATATAATTTTTTAAACAATATAAAATAAATGTATTTTAATAATTTCTAATTAAGCTATAATATTCTTTATTTATTTTTATTACTTATTAAATTCAAATAACTTCATTTTCAGATCGCAAAGTCAAAAATTGTAGTGCGAGTGTAATATGTAACTTTAATGTAAATATCGTAGAAATAATTAAAAAAAAATATATAACTTGTATTAATTTTCGACACTTAATCTTATATTGACAATAAAATTTATTAAATTCCTAGCCCATCTTCCTTTTTCCCTCCATTTAAGTCTCAGAAATCTAAAGTTTTGGAATTGTGTAAAAATAAACAAGACTTAAGAATTAGTTTGCAAAAGAAGTTTGACTTCTGACTTGAGTACTTTGTACTTACGTAGTCTTGAAGTTATACTTCTTTTGGCGCGTTAGGAAAAAATGATGACAGTAAATTTTTACGATGCGCGCGCACACCGTCACGAAAAACCGACACCCTGAAGTTAGCTATAGTCAACATTTTAGTTTTTTTAATATTTCAAATACCTTAATTATTTTATTATATTACTTGTTAGATATATTGTGACATTGAAAATATCAACGTGACATTCCTTTTAAAATTATAACTTTCAGACTTAACTATAGAAAACAAATTATAAACTATTTATATCCAATGAAAGTTAGTTTACGTGCGTACGTTTATTTGTGGTTAAAATTTCGAAGACACTAAGTGTTGCTTAGACATTATTTTGCATTTTTTAAGCAATCAAGCGTGTATTTCAATAAGACATTAAATAATCGCGTTAAAAGTTGTGCGGTCCAATGATAATGACTGATAATTTAAAAGTTCCGAGACAAAGTTTATGCTTATCATTGTTTGAAAAGATTTTTATCTTGTTACACCAAAGAGTATAACTTCTAACGCGTTTACATAAGTACACACACAGTATTTTTCCTAAATCTTTGTTATTTATTAATATTTACATAGATAATATCGACGGCTCTATGTATAAAGGGTCAACTCGCCTTTGAAACCGAAATTATATCACCGCATATATGAACCTCTAGCCTAGCTCATCGTTTACTTTTAAGTCATATGGCTATTAAAACATCATGCTTAAAAAACATATTAGAAAAAAATTTGAATAGTAATAAATAGTTTTTCTTTGAAACTGTCTTACAAATTAGGATATTAGATTTGACTCATACGTAAGGGCCGGCGATGTTATATTCCATGATAGCGACAGAAACATCTAGTTTGTATAAATTAAATAAACTTTCAAATGTCAATAGGGCATATAAAAGACGCGTCAAAGCCTTCAATGTAATGCAAAATCCGACATTGTCACGCATACAGTTTCTCCTTCAAGCTAACAACACAACTCCTGAGGGATCAAATGTCAAGGCTCCCAGACTAACTAGATCTTATATCTAAGCATATATAATAAGATTGTTCGCCGTTGTATTTTAATGCTTTCAAGTTTTCTATATTTATAAAAATAAATAAAATTGGAGTGTCTGTTTGTTAACAGATTATAATTTAATACATGTGAAAGTAATAACTAATCTCCTCAATTTCGGCTAGGACTGCCAATCTCATGCAGAGTTTAGCTACTTGCGCAGGAGATATTATAGTGTACATGTATATACTTTCCAGCCGTCTACTCCAGTGCAATAATTAGCCCATAGCCCTATATGAATGCGAAGCTAGGATCAAGGACGGTTCATAAAAAAACGTATAGAGGCTTTCGAAATGTCGACGTATGGGCGCATGCTCTCCAAAAGTTGGACTCAAAAAGTCAGCAACGCAGAGGTTTTGAGACGAGTCAGTCAAAACTGCAAGCTATTTAAAAATGCCTATTTTAGTCATGTTTTTAGACATAACTAATATGACCTGAATATATTGGGCACAATAGCTGAAAAATGCGGTGATGGCTGTCACAAAAAATCGTGGTGCCGTAACATTCGTTTGTGGACTGATCGCGATCGAGAGAGATTCACATAGCTGCAGTCCAAAAATAAGGCGAGTAGGAAAGGAACAAATAAAAGAAGAAAAAAAGACAAGTGCGTAAACCCAAGTTTGTCACGGCTGGGTAGACCGGAATTAACATGCTGGACACCTGATCCTGAAGCATACCGCTAACTTACGAGTGTGGCTGCACCGTTGACACGGCGCAACACACGTTCGAGGCGTGCCTAGCCTGGGCTGCTCAGCGTGCCCCGCTCATGGCGGTTATCCTGGTGGATCTCTCAGTCCCTAACGTCATTAAAATAATGATGAGCGGTGAGAGAGCATGGTGTGCTATGTTCTTCTTTTGCGAGGATATCATGACGCGGAAAGAGATGGCGAAACGGTTGAGGGAGGCGAACCGTTCACAGAAAACTAATTATAAATATTAAATTCACCCGACCCGGAGCTCGTACCTAGAATCTCACGTCCAAGATCACTAAACCCTTGATGCAGTTACCACTAGACTTAAAAGGCACATGAAAGTATGTAATAATATAGTTTAGTGAAATGCATACCAAAATATGATTTTTTTTTAAATTTGTACGTAAGTTATTCTAATATCTGAAATTTGACGAGGTTTACTGGCAGATAGCCGATGTTATGGGGTCGCCAGTGAAGTTGAGTGGAGTGCGGTTGCCTTCCTTTGCGAGACCGTCATCTCGATAGCAAGAGGCAAATGATAGGCTAATGGAGCAAGCGGCTGGAACCCTCCCTTGCAGTCGGAGGAGATTTGGTGGCAGAAGTCGCACGTATGCGCTTCATACTTCACCCTCTTGAGTGGTTGGTCCTCATAGTCGGTGTCATCCGGGTCGCTAGAGTGGAATGCGGTTATAGTGGGCCGATAATTGCTTCGCTAGCAGAAGTCCCGCATTTAGGAAATTTAATTTGTCTAAGTTTGGACTGGGGGAAGGCGTTAGTTGGGTTTAGTAACTGGATGTGCATGTTTACTCTGTATATAATTCTTATAAAAAAGCCTCTCCTATAAGAGGTCTGTACCCAGCAGTGGGACTTCAATGGGCTTTTACTTTATTTAACATATACTCCAAATTGAGGTTATTAAAAAGGCAATAACGCAAAGAAGGTATTAGACCAACACACTACTCCATCTTGAAATGTTTAAAACTATATACTATTGAGTTGAAATTGGTTATACTCATATTCCCGCGGGATTGAAAACTACACAGTTGACGTAACGAAGAACAGCTATTACGATAACACTAGTTTTGGCATTACCATAAACCTCATCTGCATTCACGTAGGTTAAGTGCTGCAATGTTAAGTGATTAGGTACAAGATGTCTTGCCAAATCTTCGTATATGAACCCTAGACCTTGGCGCCGAGCCAAATTCCTTCGTCACCTATCTTTCAACTTTACGACTCTTTATTTCCGTTATCCGTAAAAGCCTTATGGCCTCTATAAAGTTAGCTGAAAAATAATCGCCGTTTTAATTTTAGCGAATCTTTTCGTCGCGTAACAAAAGTTTATCAGAACTTATATGAAGGTTTCAAATGCGAGTTCATCGTTAACACGCAGGGCCCATCGTTATATTCATATAAAATTCTTTTATCGAGTAAGCATTTATGTCATGTCGAAGAAGTATATAAACCTGTTCAAACCTTTGAAAAAATAAAACAATTTCCCTCAACCATATGTTTTGTTTAGGAGATTACTGTCAAGTGTGTATATGAGAAATGTGTATATAATGTGTATTTACACGCACGCATCCACGCCCATCATCGAAAACGTGTGTACGTTACGTTAGACACACAAACATGTGTACACGCATATGCATACACACACGAAAGCTATGTTCTGCTAAGTCAATGAAGATGATAAAATTAAATATTGTAAAAATTGTTTTGATGTGAACATGTATAACGTGGCGTGGCGATACGTTGCCACGGCATGCAGTTGTCTTCAACTTCAATGTTTCACAACTGCCAGTCGTCCACTGATTTTTTTCATAGCCTTGACAGGCAAAGGAATGTGCGGGTCATGTGATGTTAAGTGATTGTCGCACCTGCAGCACTATTTGCTTTTTTCGCTGATAAATGCTTTAACGCACCCTGACCAAAGAGTCGGGAGTGCGGGAGTCACTAACGAGACAGAGTACCCACTTAAACCCAGCGGTCCCACGTCATCCTAAAGTGGAACACCAACGGCTCGCTTGCGCAATCCAATATGGTGTCTTCGATGGAACATAATCAAGATTCAAGGCTGTGGTACTTATCCGCCCAACCTTAGGCGGCAGATAACAGGGGCATCAGGAGCAGCCTCCCGATCCCTCTCAAGTGCCTCCTTTATCGCAACAACGGTCTTGCAAAAGTAGGCTACGGGTCTCCACCCATGTTTTGCTGGCAACCATTGCATGTGCAGTGCTTGGCAGTGAGAGTTTTCCGCCAATCGACAATACCAAAAGATGCCGCTGTTGTACCCACGCCGAGCATTTTGCCACAGTATGGTACGCCGGCCAGCAATATGATGGAGGTATTTCCCGAAACAGCTCTAGTGAGCATTTACGCCAGTCTTTACGAGAGCGTTACATGGGTCCTGCATAACCACTGTTCCAGCAGTGGGCGGAACCCCTCCACCGTCACCCATTTGGATAGAAGTTCATCTTCTTTCGGGAACACAGTCAGTGGGCGTTCGTTCCATATGTTATTTATGCGCGGGAAGATAACATTTCCCTTTTTTATATTATTATACTGCGAAGAAGTTTACATAAACTCAGTTTTCAATATACAACATGAACGAATCCACACTACACAACAAAAACAGATAAAGTTATTAACAATTTAATATAGAAATCTTGTATATTAAAACATTCTCAACATTGTGTTTAACAGACAAATTTTCCAGCGGCAGTATAAACAAGTACGATATTTACCCCGTTAGACTTTTTGGCCCTGCGGGTAACTTAGGGATTGTACACGTGAAATAGCCAACTTATGTGTAGCGTCGGGGAACGTATAAACTTTTGTTTAAACTTCTTGTTTGACTTTGTTTTATGTTGTAAGCGAATTTATCTTTGTTAATTTTTAACAAGTCTTTGTGCATTTATGATGAGGTATCTCCTTTTGGCCTTCCCGAATTCGATATTCAGTAACCGATGCGAGTTGAAAACTAGACAATCGAAAATAATCATAATCTTATACAGTAATTTGTGTAATCCGTAAATGGCCTTATTTTAAGTATATTAACTGCCTCATTGGTCTAGGGGTTAGCATGTTCGACTAAATACATGAGGTCCTGGGTTCGTGTCCCGGTTCGGGCCAATTCAAAATCGATGTTGGGTTTTCTATTAAGATTTTCTCAATATTTGCCCGAAGTTGGGAAGTTGGAGGTGTTGTCCACCCCTGTGCCTCGGAGAGCACGTTAAGCCGTCGGTGCTACGCTTGACCCCTCTCCGGTCGTGTCGGATTCCCGTCACATCGGACTATAAGAGTGCACGTTAATGGGTTGCTACTTACTTACTTTATACTTACTAATTATATTAAGTATTCTATGTAAAAACTTGTTAAAACGCTGTTGGATTACGAATAAATAAATAATTTTGAGTTTTTTTTTTAAATGTTTTATAACAGTAAAATCATCTCATTCGAATATGTAGAACATGTATGTTTAAGAATGAAAACTTGTTAATAAATAAATCATTTATTGCATTTAGTTATGTAAAGACATATTACAGTTCACTTTATTAAATAAAATACTCATGGCTTAATGGTGGCAGTACCTATTTCGCTTACATAAATTCTGGGTTGGGTCCTTGATAGGGCACATTTAGCAAAGTGTATATCCTAATTGATTCAGAACTGGAACGGTAACTTTAACCTTAATTTGCGTTGTGTTACGATTCTGTGTAGCAAGCATTGAGAGGTAAATTACCCTTTATCAGGTAATTCCTATATGCCGTAAAATATATACTAGTATAAGTACCCAAGTATAGCATACAGATTCTCTATCTTGGGTCTATCTTTGGTAAATCTACATTTCTTGTATCAAATTTATCCAATTCTTTCATCTTTTTTTTCCGAAACTACAAAAACCGCCATCTTTACTCAAGTTGAAAATGGTTTCTTTCTTTTACTCCATTCTGATGTCGTTTTGTGGACAATCATGTAGTCGCTTTTAAGAGTGCTGTCTATCAAGCATATTTACAATGCATGAATTCATTTTTGATCTTAGAAATCTGCTTAGACAATGATTTATCTTACAAAATTTATTTAGATCTTTGTAATATTATGTAGTATTATAACCTTTATCTTTAACTCAACACGTTGTGCAACTTTATAACGATTTACATAAGATAGAAATGGCTCAACGGTACTACGAAAATTTTACACACATGCAATATAATTAATATTAATATGTATGTTTATGCCATTGCCAGTTCGATACTCGCTGCTTTTTACACCCAAAGGTTGTGTGGAAGAAATCGCTGCTTAGCGATAAGACCGCCTTTTGTACATTTATTTATTAGTAAGTTAATATGTTAAATTGTTATTTATTGATGTGCAATAAAGTATACAAACAAACAAACAATATATATTTGGAATGAAAAATTACTCAATAAAACGAAATTGACATAGTATTTGCACCATGAGTAGAAAGGGATGCCTAAAGAAAGAATCTCCTATTAATGGAATAAATACCACGCCAGCAGTCTGCTTTCATTGATGCCAATGGCTTTGAAATTAAATATTAGGTTCATTGGTGATGAAAAAAGTGCGTGCGTACAAAGTACACATGTCAGAAGTGAAACTTCTTTGGCAAAGTAACTTTTACGTCTTGTTTATATTTATACAATTCTATAATTTTAGATTTCCGAGACTTAGAGGCAGGTAATAAGGGAGATATGTTAGGAATTTAATAAATTTAATTGTCATTAATATATTAAAAGTCTCGAAAATTGATTCATATAATTTATTGACATCTCAAATGACGATTGGAATTTAATGAATTTAATTATCATTAATATATTAAAAGTGTATATAAAATTATACTTTATGAATAATAAAATACTAAATTACTAAATCAATAACCTTCAAACGAATTAGAATAAAAAATACTGCACTTCTTCGTAACGCTAATCACACGTTATCATCCGTAAAAATTATACCCTCAGGCGTCAATAGAAGTTCCACTTCAAAACGCATTCGGTTATAAATATTTATAATTTAATATCCATTCAAAATGTACCAAAAACAAAGTGTCTTAAAACATTTGCAAAAGACATAGATTTTAAGAAAATTTTAGATCACATAAATTTAAAACAAATTGTATAAATTAAATAAAGTGTCATTTTCTCATGATTTTTTTGATATACTCGTATAACCAATTGATATAATCCTCACATTTTAAGCAAATGTTGCTTAAAATAAATAAAACGTAACACATTGTTCCAGTCCACGTATTTGGTAATATATTTCTTCGGATAATAATACGAGGCCGATACATAAAAATTGTGGCTCCTTTATTTTCGCTGGGAAATGCTTTATGCACGCTCGATGAAGTGAAAACCTACATCCGGGAGCGTGGGACTCGCTGGTCGTACCAGGATACCCACTAAAACCCAGCGGAACCCGCTTTATCCAAGTGTTGGGGTCCAGATGTCCGCTGACGCATGATGAACCCGACTTTAGTTGAGAGAGAGCAGGCGAGCAAAATTACGCCTTCTGGGGTCCCCCTCCCTACAGCGAGAGGGAGTAGCGTCTGCCATAACCTCCCTTTGCCTGTTTAGTGCCTTCTTCTGGAGGATGAATGCCTCGCAGAAGAACGTCACTGCTCTCCAACCTGACTCATCGCCAATCATAGCGCCTACTGAGGAGTGACAGATCACTCCCAATGAGCGAAGTCGAGATGTGACGCTGAGGTCTCCAAAAAAGTGGCTACTTACCATCCCACCAGCAAAATCATATCGTCAAGCAAAGAGATTTGTATTCCAATACGATGCTGTGTAAAAACCATACGAGTTAGTTTTCCCCTAATAGATGACCGCGCTTCCATCTTAGACTTCATCATCACTTACCATCAGGTGTGATCACAGTCAAGCGCTAACCTATCAGCAATAGAAAAAATTCTTTTGTCGCGACTTTCGTCCGTGATAAAACAATGGATTTTATTTCATATATAAAGTAATTTTATAACGAAAAAAATCAATAATTACTTTTAATAGTTAAATCATAATATTTTTACTGAAATCGAAATTCAATTACCGCTTAGAATTCACTGTTACACTACAAATATGAAGTCTTTATAACATAGACATACTACTCAGCTAATTTTTGCAGTTGTGAAACCTATTCTTAACACTAAATATATTAAATTTATTAATTATATTTATCACTAAGTGTTCGCGACTTTTCAATTTAAAGTCAATTTTGTTTACAATCTTTCGTTTTCGTATAGTATTATTATTTTATTAACTTCGTATATAAGAATGTTTTGTTGACTATAGCATGTATATATTTGTATGATTGTTATTTCCTAGAATAAAATTCAGAATAAGAATCAACCGACGTCGTTTACTTGTCACAATAGTGCACGTTTGCCAGTCGCAAACATTATACAATAGAAAGCCAATTCGGCGTAAACGTCCCTGCTGAACAACAGTTCGATCGCAATACACCATATCCTCGTCTAGTGACAAATAGAAGGCGGAGGGTTGGGTGAAGAATCTGGATGGCATTTTATTTCGATCCTGAACCGGCAATCTTCGCAAGTGTGAACTGACGAAGGGGCTCACACTAAGTTTGAAATCTCTTATTTTACGAGTTTTATTTTCTCCAAGACTCAATCTATTCCTAAACCAAAATTAACCGAAATCGATCCAGTGCTTGTAACTAGAAAACCAAACAGAATCGTGATAGAACAGAAACAGAAGAGTCACTTTAACATTTGTGGTATTCTTACAGATATTTAATTAGAAAATTTATAAAATAATAATTAATTGTTTCCAATAATCACCAACCCTGGCTCTTTGATGTTTTGGTAAGCTTTCGCGCTAACAATATAATTCTATTTGGACGCTGTTTAATCAATTATTGCTATTTGTTCGAAGTAGTTTGTTATTGCTTTGTTCAAATTTTGAATGACAAAAGAACAATTTTGTATACTGTGGAAACATTGCGGGAACAAAGCAAACAAAATATTTTGCACATTCAGTGAAAATCACATATACAAAACGTAACAAGTATTCTATTGAGGTACCGCTGCTGGGCTGGTGTCCTCACTTATAGGAGGGTTGTTAGAGCATAGACTTGTACAGAGACAGCGTGCTGGAAGCTCCAGAACCCTCTCTACTGTGAGTAAGGATTCCTGTGCCTTGTAATGGGACGTTACTAGGCTGCTAGTTACCTTTTTTATATAAATTTGTGTTCTATTAAGGCTACAAAACAAGCCTTCAAAACAAACTATTCCAAACAATTTTAAATGCTCTAAAAAGTTAAAAATAACTGTGTATTCTTTTTTCGAGGTCTGCTAAGTAAAATGAATTGGACTACTTAAAAGTCTCTCAAATTATTACGATAATATAATGTAGTAACAATTAGTATTATATTCGGAGTCGGCGTCAGACAAGGTAGGTGTGTCCCGCGTGTCCACTTGGCAGCTCCCGCCTATAACTGCATATGTAGGTACCTTAGCCGACACCGACTCCAACTATAATAAATTGTAACTCTATTATTTTATCGTAATAATTTGAGAGACTTTTAAGTCGTTTCATCTAGTCGAAAGTAATGATAACAAACATAAAAATACAGACGAATTGATAACATCTTCCTTCTTTTCAGTGATTAGTCAATTAAAAAGATAAAGGCTTACAATAGTTAAACACGATCATAAGGTTTTGTAACGCTCTCATCTCGTTAATAATCTAATCATCTAATCAATGAGATGATGGGGGAATTATGATAAGTAGATTTTTCTTAAGACTAATAAATATTGTAAAGAGACACCAAACTCAAAATACGCTGCAACACATACCCCAAAATTACTCCCGGGATATGGAGGTTTCCTCACGATGTTTTCTGTTAACGAAAATAACAATCAAACATGTTTCTTTTTTAAACTTCGTGGTTTTGATACAAGTACATGTTTTCCACAATGATCATATGATACTCGCGTAGAAGTGCTTCGAAATGATTGCCATTGCTTATTACCGAAGACTTCACCATCACACGAATCCTGAAGCGGCTATTCTTCTGGATATCACACAAATAAAGAGAAGACTTAAATGAACGAAATATTTGGAGTTAGTGAAAGTGCAGTGACTCAATATAGAGTATTATTATTTTTAAACAAGAATAGGGTAAGTCTATAAACATTAACGTAAACAAAACATAGTTATTGAACTATAGAGTCAGATGAAATAAGCGCATTTTAAGTAGATTAGGTCAAATTACTAATTACTCCTATGTCTAATTATAAAGCAACCAAAGGTTGTTTTTAATCCATGTAAAAAAAAAAACTGCTGCTATTTCTTCAAATGAGAATCCAGGAGTTTCACCACTAAGCTATCATGGTATGGTATCTTAGAATCATATGCGGAATATATATAAGAAATATTACTTTAACCTAGTAGTAAACTACGAGTAGTTAAATACATAATAATAGTAGTAAAATAGTAGTAAAATACGAGTAGCAACCTGTTATAATTCTACTTCCAGACACAGGCCTCCTTACCTATAATAGAGGGGATTTTAGAGCATAGAATCAACACAACAGATTTGACAGACAGGCTAAACGTAACCCAGAATTACACCCGGAATATGCAGGTTTCCTCACGATGTATTCCTTTAACAAAAAGCACAATGATGGATTGAAAAGCACATTTTTATAGAGACAATACCTTAACTAAAGAAATAAATATTTCAAATACATTTTATTGTCCCAGAAACGCTGGTGTCATTCCACTATTGACATTTGGATGAGATCGACCTTTATCTCCCAAGAGCTTTATTTGACCGCCTTATCTACCTCAAAACACTCGGCACCGAAGTACTTATCAAACCAATACAACCTTTCGTAGATCGATTAAATTAACCTAACTAAACCTGAAACTATATAATTTAGATAGGCAATTTGTTAAGCTTATTCTATTGTTATGGTAATCGAATTATTACATGAAGATAATTGAAACTCACTGAAAGTAAAGATATTTCAATGTTTGAGATCGAAATTGGACTTTATATTCATGTTACAGCTTGAAAAAGCCTACGTATATCTGCATTTTTTGAAATAAGTAATAAAAAAGGAGCCTAAAGAGTTGAAAAAAGCAAGCAGAACATAATTTTTCAATAAAACATGTCCTTAAACAATGCATAGTATTACTTTACATTCTCTGTATATGTTATAAGATTATAGAATATAATTAAAGGCGCAGTCTCTGGTTGTGGCGTTACAATCTTGGGTTTTGTCATAAGGTGGGTATTCGGGCGAGAAGATGAACGTCGGGTATTTCAATTAGTTCCTTCTTCATTAATTTCACTGTAATAAATAAACACCTATAATTTTAGATAATTAACAAAGTATGACTAGATTTAAAACATTCCACCAGAACACGTGGGCGCGTGCGCACTCTATAAAATCCGAACCAATAATGGCCGCCGCCCAGCGCTCGGTGTTATGTCAGCTGTCAACCTCAAAAATGTCAAACCCGATTCAATTGTAAACCGATTAACAATCTGTGCGCCGTTATATTATTAGTCTGTGTATGTTATTGAAATCTCAATAATATTTCAATTTTATTTATTAATAATGACATTTGAGATAATTTGTACAACGCCATTTACGCCTACGTAAAAGATTTGAATGGTTATTTTCACATAAGTTAACTTAACTTTTTTAATAATCGTTATGACAAGTCACTAGTGTAAAAAAAAAATAAAAGAAAGCGACGTAAAGAAACAGACCTGATATAGAAAATTTATTATGTTCGCCTTTTCGTAACACTCTCACATTGCACAACTTATTCCCCAAGTCAAGCGTGCCTAAAAATATACTACTTCGAAAGCTTAATTATTACGCTTTGAAGACTGGAGCCCAAATCAAAACCATCAAAGTATATGACGAGGGACTTCTAATCGCCACAGTCATTCAAATAAGTTAACTGTAAGCATATCACGTCTAATAGCAATTAGTAATGATCAAATAGGTTGAAATAATAAAAAATCTGAAATATTTACGTCTCGAGGCTTATCCGAAAAATTTCTGATCAAATCAAGCTCAGCAAGGCTCAAAGGCTATTGGAAAAGGTTACGTAAAAGTTCGGCAAAGATTCCCGAAAACATTAAGTGAGGACGTCAAAGTTGTGGTTGAGCCCGTTGGTAACAACAGTTGGCTTGTAATTTTGCTCACGATCGCCAATTAACTACTAAGCCTTTTACGATCCTCCCTTGCCTCGACCTTTTCTGATTACCTATTTATTTAATAGCAAGCGGTAACCCGCAGTTGCTCTTGCAATTTTGGCTGCCTTCTCAGGCCGGACTTTGCACGTCGACTTCTTGTTATATGAATATTTACATTACAAAAATAAGCAAGTAAGGTAAGTGTCAGCCCATTAACTGCTGAGCACAGGCCTCATCACTTGTAACAGAGAGTTTTTTTGGAGCACAGGTCCACGAAGCTGTTTCATTGCGCGTTCATTTAGAATTACTCTCAGGATGCAATAGTTTCCTTAAAAAAAGAAACTCAATGTCTGTCTTACAATAAACCATGTGCCTAAATACTAAGCCATCAAGGCTTATTAAATTTCAAATCTCAAGTAACTGATCCGCGCAAGATATCTAGTTGGCATAAAAAAGATTTTGAGGAGGCAACCTTAAGAAATAGACATTTGCTTTCGTGTACTTATTTACAGAAATACTAAAGGGGAACAATTTTACCATTCATAACTTTTACGAAGCTTTAACCGGAAGCTCTCCAAACAATTCTATGAGTGAGGCTTATGCCCATCACTTGGACGTATATAGGCTGCTGCATTCATCTTTTATATAATTTTAATAACGGATTAGCAAACCCAGCGTGCGCTTTTCATCATTTTCAATCCACAAATTTACAAAATGTTGTAAAGATGTAATCTACATAATTCAACAAGTTCAATTTTAAAGTGATATACGTTAGGTGCTTTACAAAGGTAAAGGTTTCCATGAATATTAATAGTTACACTACACCAGGGGAGATGCGACAAAGCCACATAAACATCTATAGTAAACTATATTCCTATTTTATATTCTGCTTCAAATTTAATTTAAAGTCAAGCTTCCACCACCACAAACCACTTTTATTTCATTATGACTCTTGTTCAGTTCTTTTTCCTTTTTTTATCCGATTAAATTTTATGAAATCACTTATATTTAAGATGAAATGGATATAAAATTGTATAATAGAGCTAGCTGTTCAAATAGAAGATAGTTATAATTAAACACAATGATTTAAATTTTTTAAAATTTAAGAAATAGTGTTGGAAATGTAGTTTTTAAAACGTATTAATCAAGCATTATGTCAGTAATTAATTACCTACTGTATTTCGTCGTGGGGAGGGGTTCAAAAAACGACTTCAAAAAAATTAGAAATATCACAAGGGGCTATATTAAAAGTGATACATTTTCGACAACTTTTATATTCCACTTTACAAACATTATAATATGCTTACAATTAGACAGTTATTAATACTACACACGTTATTGAAACAACATATTGAATTAGTATATAATTGCACAATTTTAGGGAAACGTAACGACTATTCCATAATTAAGAGAACAGAAAATTATAACACAATGTTTATTTATAATTAAATTTGTGTCGTCCGGCCTTATTTATAACATAAAATTAATAAAGAAACACAAATTTACCCATTAAAGAATACAGATATCAATAAAACAGTAGTTTCTTACTTACAAAAATTACCTATGCTACTTTGTAGATTTTGGTAAATAAATAAATTATTACTATTAAAAAAAGCAATAACAAAGGTTGTAGCGAGCCAACCTTAAATGCTGTTGTACTATATACTTATTATTAAATAAACCTCTGGACAAAAATAACGAGTATTCTTATTGTGTCGTATAATTGAAAGAAATCACTGTTATAATGATTTCAATGTAAATGTATAATATCTATATCTATACATATATATATATTGACTCATCACTATATCTCTGAAACCAAAAGGCATTGAGGCTTGAAATTTTCTAGGAATATTCCTTGTGCCGATTAAAGGTCAGCTAAGAAGGATTTTTTTTAATTCCACCTGCAAGGGTGGTTGCGGGGGTGTTAATAATTGACTCACCACGATATTGCAGCAATACACAGCAAATAGCTCACTGACCTATTTATACGCCTGCTTCTTGTTTGTAAAATAATTTGGCTAAATAAATGAAAATACTACCCAAAAAACATCCCACGCAGACGAAGTCGCAGGTTCAGCTGGTGTTTTAATAAAGGACGTGCAGTTTCAGGCAAATATACATGTTCACATCCGCATAGGAATTATGAATTTAAATTTTCCTACCCTCTAATAAACGGCCGACAACGTTTGCCAGTCGAACATTTGAAATCGAAATTGTCGGTGTGACTTCAAAGGCTATCTCTAGTTCAATCCAGTGCACACTGAAATGAACCGGTATACACTGGATCATACTAAAATGAACCGGCGTTAAATCATAAACATGACAAAGCGAAATTTGTTCGAGCACTACATATTCTTTTTGTCGAAATGTAATCAGATATATAAATTGATAAAATATTTTTAATTGTATACCACAAATACGTAACAAGTAATACAGAAACTAACTAAGAGTAAAAGTAGAAGTAGGCGACCTCATCGTTGACAAATTTCTACTTTAGAGTTAGGTAGATCTTTTTTTATTGCTGGCAAGTTAGCGCTAGACGCTCTTACGAGCGTATTTGTTGGTATCTAATGATACAGTATAAAAAGAAGCGGTATTCCTTCCATTGTCCCAAAAAAGGAAAAATAGGGTAATCTGTCATACATAAATCGAGTTAAGTTCAGTAGCTCGCCCCGCCACGCACAGACGTTTCTGCGTAGATTGCCCCGCGAGTAGAATGGCGCTAAAGTGGCTCTTGGGTCTTAAATGTTCATGAA
This sequence comes from Elymnias hypermnestra, assembly GCA_015832385.1. Lineage (NCBI taxonomy): Eukaryota > Metazoa > Arthropoda > Insecta > Lepidoptera > Nymphalidae > Elymnias > Elymnias hypermnestra. The sequence goes on along the minus strand of JACTOM010000931.1, from coordinate 1,256,703 downwards.
AGACTACCAAATCTTATGATTTTTATGTTTGCTAATAGTTAAACTATTTATTCATTGTTATCTTTTGTTTATTAACAGTCACAAAAAACCGACACCCTGAAGTTAGCTGTAGTCAACATTTTAGTTTTTTTTTTAATATAGACCAATTTCTGAAGAATCTAAATAAGATCTATAAAATTCTTTAAAGAAATTATCCCTATCTTATTTCTAATATCGGCCTCACATCCATCTTATCATGAAGTGGGAAAGCATTAATATTCATGGAAACTTTACCTTTGTAAGCCAAGACACGGACCCACTCAAATAATGGCTTTGTTGCATCATATAAGGTAAGTATCAATGTGTGTATTTTTACTGTGTATTAAAGATTACTTGCTCCCCGAGATATCACCCATGAAGTCCAAAGCATTCCTAAGAAATATATATATTGAACGTCAAGTTGTGGACCGATTTTGATGATTTTCGTTTGTGGATGTGAATTCGTGTTGATTGATTATTCAATCTGGGTTTTCCCTATATTTCCACGGAGTCGGGAATCATGCGGGTGACACCGCCAAGCTCAGGTGCTATATAAACACATATCAACTGAGGAAAAAGTGATCGATTGCGTAGAAGTAGTAAATGAATATTTATACTTTATTAATGTACAAATCTATGCAGTTTCCCTGACGCAAGGGTTCCTAATCGAATGTTAATATTCGATTTAAAATGCGAAATAATGCGAAAAATTTCGATTTTTTCCGAATTATTCGTAAACTATTAAATCATTTGTGAATTTTCGAGTTTTTTTATTTCTTATATTTTTCGACTACTTTGTTATATAATAAATTGCAAATTGTCTAAATATAGTAAAAGAAAATAATTTTCTTCTACTACATTTCAACCCCGGTGAAAATGTTTTCGGAATTTTTTGCCAATATTAGGATCTAGATTTTTATGGTACCGACAGAAAAGTTTATTATTATTAAGTCAAATATGTTGATACACGATTTAAATTAATTAAATAGAAACAATTGAAAATCCAGAGATACTTCATTAATCCGCGATTTATTCGAATTATTTGATTCAAATAAAGCTTGTGTTAGCTTATAAAATAAAGCTTGTGAAGCATGTAAAACTTGTGTTTTAGCAGATCCAAGGATGACCCAGGGACCAGGACCAGGGATTTTAAGCGGGATAAAGACAAAGAAGCAGTAGTGGTTCACCCTTACATTCTTTCTATTTCGTATATGTAGTGTACATGAATGAACTGTCAGTTTACGAGTATAAAGTAAGATCACACTTACGCGTTAAACTGTAGATCAATAAAAAATCTTGTTACCTTAATAGATTTAATATCATTTACCTTATTTACGTATTAACATTTTAATCCCAGCAATCGATATGTCGTAACAATCATTTATAACGCCATATGTGAAGTCTATCTTAATTCGCAATGGCTCGTAGTCTCAGTATTACGACGTTAATTCTATCACTAATGCTTGTACAGCCGCTGACATTATGTCAAAATAAAAAAATAATAACGAGAGAAGTATAAAATTCAAATTTTATAAGCCTGTGTTTCAAAGACAATTAACTTATTACCCACCTTATGTATTAATGATGTGTATTTTTAGATACGATGTTTTAATAACTATATGATTAAAAAATAATGTCTAAAATGCAAGTTGACCGGTCGTATGAAAAATCGCCATTTTACTTTAAAATCCTTGTAAATCTTCCACTTATATTATAATTTAAACGACGACGACTTTTATAATAAACTCTTATAATTAAAGTATTAAAGTTTTTAGTGTTTTTTTTTTAATATTGATATTTGTAACCATTAGCAAGCGAATAAAATGGTAAATATAGTGAAACATATAAATACGTATAAGCATCAAATGTTTCATCTACATCGTGGTTTCATAAAACTTTTATTTTATTATTTTATTACTCTTAAAAAGGTATGAAATGGGTTTGTAATGAATGAAAACGTATGTATGAGATTGTAGTCTAACATCTCTTTTATAATAAACTTCATATGCTGTGATATATTTTCAATATTTTATTGTATACGTTTTGGAAATATTTTTATATATGTCATTAATATCATATGTAATTAAATTACAAAATATTATATAAAACGTCTTAAAGGTGTTCAGAAGATCGGATGTAGTTATTCGGGTGCTGATTGTAAAAGTTCGCAATGAAACTACTATTAGCTCGTAAATCGTACTCTTTCTGTGCAGGGTACCGGAGGAGCAGACTGCAGATCCAGCAGATTGTGCGTTAGAAAAGACGTCAACCTCCGTGACACCAGGACGTGAAGGTGTTCGTCCGGTAGTTGGCGAGGAGTATGTTCTGCCACGCGGACAACTCCCACATACACACCTCCCCAGCATTTCCAACCAGCACCCAAGAGCACCAAACACAGGGCGTGTCCTGCCTCGTGAGCTCCTGCTGTCACTGCCTGATGTAGGCGTTGATGACGATGCAATGGTAGTGACGTTACCCGGATTGCCCACGAACCCAGGATTGATACTAGTAAAAAATATGTTATTCGCTGTGGCAAGATTTTTGAAGAATACGTTACGAAAGATTTTGAATCTGTCCGTGACGGCCCGCTGGTGCGGTCGACTTTTAAAATTGTCACGTTCCTAGCTATTATTATTGATGAGTTTGTGTAAACGGATATCGCGAACATTAAGTGATTGAACATTATAATCTGAGTTAATTAGTAAAGTTTTTGATTGCACCGACATTACCCAACGAACGCCCATAGTATTAAAATTATGGATGCCATTACTGACGATGTCGGCAGAGAACCTTACGCCCCTATGCTTTATATGTGCTTTTAAGGTAATATTTAACAGAGATAAGTATTAACATAGATATAACCCTTACGTGTTCATTTGTACATATCAATTAGGGTACGAGTTGTCTTGTCTATTTCAACACAAGCGTACCGAATGACTGCGCACGACGTGTGACGACATGTTTTAAGGACCAGTTCTATGTGTTAGCGATCATTATTATTCTATTTGTTGGATTGCTATTAAATTATTATATTTGTTTATTAGGCTGAGGTCTTTATAATTTTATGATAGTCCGGAAATTGTCTCAAGTTCAATCACATCTGTTTAAAGTTGTCGATTGTGATTGCTTACAAGGGGGTTATAAGAAATAGTAGAACAGGAAAATGAGGGATATTAGACAATTGACAGTTCTCAATTTGTATCAACGTTGTTTATGAGTATTGTGTTTTAAGCGATTCTATTTGTGGGAAGAGAAGAATAAAGTGCGTAGTATATTAATGAAGAATCGGAGAATAGAAATACTAATCCTACAAATTAGTGGGCGACTTTAAAATATGGATTTGTTGATTATAATGTGTTAAAAAGACGTAAAAGGGGATATTAAATTCCCAGTTTGTATGTTGACAGATCCCCTAGTTCTGTAGTTTAGTAATATAAAAAAAATTGCCGACTTAGTTTATTGTGGTGTCTACTCAATAAATGGCGTAAAGGTTTTCTTGTAACTCTAGATTTTAATCGTATTTATATACGTTAAAATATTCATTTATACAGCATAAAGAGCAAAACACATAATACCATAGTTTAGAGGAAAGAAATTGCAGAAATTACTTTTGGGGTTCCATCCACATAATTTTAAGAAATACGTTAAAAACGTCCATATTATTATGTTGAAGATTATTTAAGCGACAAAGAAGTTTGGACTTGATTCCAGTTGCACATGAAAGCTAAAAACATTGCAACCTACAAAACAAACCTGGACGGTCTCTTCTCAGTTGAATCAACTCTCCGAACCGGTGGTTAATTTGTTACAAAAGGCCAGACTAATGACGATTCAAAAGCGCTTTTTGAAATAAAGAATATTTTGATGTTATCATTATCAGTCGTACATTACTATATTTGTAGATCCTGTCATGTAAAACACCACATCAAGATGCTATGATAATAAAAAAGTTTATGACGATAGAAAAAAATTCTATGAAACTATTTTTAGTATTTGTAATATCACAGTGCTAATGCAGTGGTATATGATTTAAGTTAGTCGTCAATCGGTTAAACTTTGTTTGAGAAAAATCGATTTTATATTGTTTATAAGAGAAAATACTTTGTACGTGCCATCTAAAGATACTTATTGAGGTTTTATATTTTATTCAATAAGTCTCTTATTTTTTTAATTAAAACTTAAAATGCAGCTAATTTTGAGTAACAGGCTAATTAGATTACGTCACAGAGAATTATTACTAAAAACATAGAGAAAAAGTCTGCCTCTAGCCTTTTAACTGGGTACAGAGCTCTTAACTCATAGGAGAGAAGGTTTATAAAGCATAGATCCACCATGCTGCTCGACTGCGGGTTGGCAGACTAGACATACCCCGGAAGTACTCCCAGAATATGCAGGTTTCCTCACGATGTTTTGACGTGAAGACGCCCAGGTTTCAAGCCTGTAACTTCACTTAATTATAATTTAAGTATCGCACAACTAGACCACAAACAATGTAAGCTTTTAAGTGCGAAAGAATCGAATGAATTTAGAGCGGTGCTAAGCCTTAACGCGAAATAAATAACAAAACTAGTAATATAGTGAACGGTATGCAATATGATTCACTCGGTGAATGGACTTCTCTAATCTGTCATTATAGGCATTGTAATGTTATATGAAGTACATATGTGTTACGTACATTATTATTCGTTTAAAAATTTCGCAAATTCTTTTTTAGTTATATTTGTTATATACTAGAGAACTTAATGAAAATAAAACATCAGAAATTTTAAGTAAACTAAACCACCAAAGTTCCTTTTCTAATGTAACCTTCTTAGTGTTTTTGACAATATAAACTTTCCAATGTAAGCTTCTAAATGCCTTTGACAATATACTCTTTTCTATTGTAACCTTCTTAATGCCTTTAACAATATAAACTTTTGTAATGTAACCTTCTTAATGCCTTCCACACTACACACTTTTCTAATGCAACAATCTTAATGCCTTTGACAATATACACTTTTCAATTGTAACATTCTCAATGTTTTTGACGATGTAAATTTTCCTTATGTAACCTTCTTAGTGATTTAGACTTTTTAAACTTTTCTAATGTAACGGCGTTAAGGCAATTGTCAGGAGTTGAAATAATGGTGCACATAAATATATTATATTGTAAAATATATGTGCCTCCTCAGTCGTAGGAGAGAGAGTTTTTAATAGCATAGACCACCAATGCGGGTTGGCAGGCATAGTACGCAAGTGCACGCTCTATTTCTTCACTCATAGTCCGGAGAGAGATCAGGTACAGCACAGACGGAAAATTCCCAACTTCGGGCAAATATTGAAAAAATTAATAGAGCTCAATATCCGTTTTTAAATTCCCCCGATCCAGAACTCAAACCCAGGGCCTCATGTCTTTCACCGAATATGCATTGATATTTGAATTCACTGCAAATTTGGAAGTGTATTTGAACTGAAATGGATTATCTAAAAGTATTGTATAAACGATTGAAAATTTGAAAAACTTTAATTATTTACAGCAACCGTAAACTTACAGTAGGAATTGAAAGACATTGTCGAAAAGTCATCTTTCATCGTAAACATAACGCTTTTCATTTAAATATTGTTATGTAAATGTAGTAGTTATTCTCAACGGTGCACCTGCTTAGTTTCCCATGGGATTATTTCACGGATTGAATTATCAATGTGAACTATTGTTCAATCCCTGTGAACATATATAAAAAATAATGAAAATGGGTCCAGCAGTTTAAGAATTAAGTTACATACACCAGTATAGAAGAATTTCATATATATAAACGTATCGTCAATCGAAACCATTCTCGAATCTACTTAAAAACAAAATAAAATCACTAAAATCAGTCCAGCTATTCAGAAGAAGTTCAAGCACGTAAAAACGTACAGAAGAATTACATATATAAAGATAGTGAAGCATTATAACTTAGTTAATTCATCCCATAATGTAACATTATGTAAATAATCAATTAACTTGTATATGCTAACAGCTAATATATGACGCGCCTTTTTATCACTTACATTTGCATGCTATGCATTTATTATAATAAATTATAGTAGTAAATATGCTGTTTGTTTATAGAATAGAATTGAAAGTCTGTACACAGGTTTAATACATAATTTGTATACTCTACAAATTAAGTAATTAGTTTTTTAATAGTATCGAGAATTGTTAATGGTTTAAGCCAATGCCATATCTCTTTTATTGAAAAAGCCGTAATAGCCTAATAATCAGACACGTGTTGAGAAATAGCGGGTACGAATCCTCGACAGGCACTTTCTCTGTATAAAAAAGATACTTACGTGCTTGATTGTTCTTTTAAAACCATCTTTGTGCTTTTCGGTTAAAGAAAACTTTGCCCGAGACCAATTCTGGGATATGTGAAGCCTGCCAGCCCGTAGTGAAGCAGCGTGAGGAGCTGTGTGCCCAGCAGTGGGCCGTTAATACGCTGCTAGTTACCTTACTTTACCTTAGGATAACATTATACATAAGGTAGGTAGTCTATTAATACATCAATTTTCTCACAGATCTCCTCATACATATACAATAAAGGTGCAAGGAATATATTTCTTTCAGAGAATATTTCATGTAAATAGTTATTTAGGTAATTTTTAAATGAATATGTACTAATATAAAACATTGAAATTCGGTTCCTAACATGATTTTTTTAATGTTGAGAGAAATCTTTACAAGTTTCGCTAAACGTGAGCGTTCATAAATATATCTATTGTTAACAAATTTATTAATTTTATTGAATTTTTAAACGAGATTTAAAGACTGTGAAGTGATACTAATTAACAGTAAATTAAAGAAACAGTAAATTATTAAACTAACAGTAGTTAAAGAATAAAAAAAAATTGTTTATTTTGTGTTCAAATTTGTTCCATTAACAAATCCATTTCCCTACATCCCAGATTATCAGACCCAACCCGACTAGAACCGAGCCCAATTCAGTTCCTTTGTAATTAACTCGCTACTTAGCGATACCATGAGATGATTTGATGATAGAATTAATAAATATTTGTAGTTTAACACATCTTGAGTATGAATCGGTTGTATTAGTTGTAGTAATTTAATGTACTATAATTTGCTTCAAAATTTGTTAACACATGTTCGAACTGCGACATATCTATCAACATTCCTTTATTTGCTTCAAAAATTATTAACAGGTGTTCGAAATGCAACATTTTATTGCACGTTCATTTATTTATAAAGTAATGTGTTTTATAAGAAATCTGGCTTAACAGGTTGAGGACATCACGTGAATCAGTTCAAGACAATGGTTGCGAAATCAAATGACTTGTAAAGTAAGAGGTTCCGGAGAACATAACGGAAAGGAGCAAGGTTGGTAGTAACAATTGCAGTTTTTGTCTGATTATACCATTCGTTGTTCTTAATGTCTTGTATTGCATTGCATTATGAAGCTGCAGTAGAAACGGGAGGCGTACATAGTTTGAAAATCTGAATTAAGGAAAAAGCATCACTGTATTCTTAGAAATAATGATTACTAAGGGAAAATATTATATAAAAAACAAAGAAAGCAATAATAAGAAAGACAAGCAAAGAAAACTAAAATATTGCAAGAAAAAAGAATGTTCTGGTGACAGTGCTTTTAAGGCTACAATAGGCTATTGCTCTTTAAGGTACTTAGAGCCCTCCAGTAAGTAATTTGCCACTCACTCACTCATCATGAAATCTTCGAAATTATTGACCCGATTGTCTCAAAATTTGTCATAATGATTAGTGTTACAACGTGGACGGTTACTAAGAACGGATCTCCCTAACTTCTTACGGAGTTGAAGTATATAAGCTTTAAACTAAGTTTGACTACGGGCCTCATGCGGAAGCTCAGAGTCACTCAGCGTGCGATGGAGAGGGCTATGCTCGGAGTTTCTCTACGTGATCGAATCAGAAATGAAGAGATCCTTAGTAGAACTAGAGTCACCGACATAATCCTACGAATCGCGAACCTGAAGTGGCAATGGGCGGGGCACATATTCCGAAGGGACGATGGACGTTGGGGGCCGAAGGTGCTGGAGTGGCAACCCCGCACCGGACGCTGCAGTGTAGGCAGACCCCCCACAAGGTGGACCGATTACATAAAGAGGGTCGCCGGTACCCGCTGGAGCCAGGCGGCGCAAGGTCGGACCATGTGGACATCATTACGTGTGTCCTATGTCCAGCAGTGGATGTCCATCGGTTGAAGCGACGACGACGACGAAGTTTAACTAAGATCTATTCAAGCGAATGATTTAAAATTCGGCCTTTTCTTTTGGCGACGTAGGAACTGACTAAGAACAGATTAACCGATATCTCCACGGAATCGTGAACTAAGCTGGGTATTGCTAATACAATATACACCAGTATCGACTCTTCCTATTTGATTGGATTCAAAGTCGGGCAATTCGAATTGTCAGCAACCCCCAATTGACCAAGAAACAGAGACTCTAGATAACAGAAAAACTAGTAGTTCCCTCTGTCTTCTATTGAATCTATTATAAGGAGCGTTCCGAGGAACTTTTCGAATGGCACTCATCAACGACTCGGTTTCGGTTCTTTTTTTCCGCGTACGTTGCACTTCCACATGCAGTTAAACTCCCACCCTCTGGGGTGGTAACATGCTGTTCTGCAGTTCCCCTGGTTCTGTAGGTGTCCATGGGCGGCGGTGATCACTTACTATCAGGTGACCCACCAGCTCTGTCCGTTTGAGCCATGTGAATGTCTTAATTATAAAAACAAGGAGGTGGTTCTGAAATCACATTATACCCAAGTTTTGTACAGTAGCATTAAGCCAACCCAGGCAATTTCCAAATAGAAAACTACATTAGCATTACCTGAAAACAATTAGGTAAGTGTCAACTGTTATAACGTACAATGCTTTATCAGCTTATCACACGAACCCTTTGTTCACGGTACAAGCAGAAACAACTTGAACGTGAACGTACTTTATTACACACGATGTTTGTACAAGCTGTTCAATTGCTAATATATATCTAGCCTTATGCTTTATTAGATATATTAAAAGTAAGGGAAATATAAAGTTTCTTATAAATATAATATAGTTTCTGTATAATATACAATAAAAATAAAGAGGTAAGCAGCAGTCCATTAACGTCCCGTAGTCTTGCTGAAGGAAACCCACGAGAGAGAGAGGGGGAGAATGGAGTGGAAGCTCCCCCTCACCGCCGTAGGAGGCGGAAAACAAGGCAGCGCATGGTTGCGCACCTTCTCCCGCCTCTGTGAATCCTTCGTTGGACTCATCCGGGACACCAGGGCAGAATGCGATAGCTGAACATCTGGTGCCTCACTAATGAATGAAGAGGGTTCCGCTGGGTTTTAGTAGCTATTGCGATTTACCATCGCCGAATCCTACACTCTTGACTGGTCATCGGTCAGGGTTAGAGCGTAAATTGCATTTCCCAGCGACAAAAAAAAGCCCAATTACGTCCCATTGCTGGGCACAGGCCTCCTCGCTCATAAGAGAGGGCTTTTAGAGCAGAGAAATACCACGCTGTTCCACTGCGGATTGGCAGGTATAGTACACAAGTGTACTCACTATTCCTTCACTCTCATAGTCCGGCGTGACAGTACTCCGAACCAACCAGAGAGAGATCAGGCGCAGGACCGACGGCTTAACGTGCTGTCCAAGGCATGGAGGTGGATCACACCAACAAATTGTTCCAAACTTCGAGCAAATATAGAGAAAATCTTAATAGAAAACTCAATATCGATTTCGAATAGGCCTGACCCGAGACTCGAACCCAGGACCTCATGTCTGTAGTCCAACATGCTAACCACTAGAACAATGGAACAGTATAAAATAGTAAAGCTTCAAATCTAAAGGTTGTGATCTAGTTTTGAAATATATTTTATTTTTGTAAAATAACAATGCACTCTTCTACTTTTTAATAGCAAAAGAATTAGCTCAATATTAAATTTTTACTTATCCCGATCAAATTAATTAATCAAATGAAAGTCTCGTCTGTGGATTGCCTTCAAAGCAAATTAAGGTGAAATAGAATAAAGCCCATTCATTCAAAAGCTCGGCGGTCGCTTTCACTATCAACTCATGTAAACTCTGTGTCTTATTGTGAACAGGTATACTATTTCTGTGAACTAGGCTAACCTAAAATAGCCGTGGTATTACGTAAAACAGTATGTGTTACTGTTCGAATAAATACTATAAATACAAGTTGAATAAAATATATACTATTTAACTTCTATCTACATTTTGGACAAATCAAGCGACAAAAGATCATATGAAATAAGAAATAAATTTAAGAATTGCAACCTGAAAAAAATATTGGTCACTTAAAGAAATAATGAAGTCAAAACATATTGTTTTATTCTTTTGTTTTAAGGGGCTTTGTATTATTAATAATACACGCCAGCCCCATCGTAAACTTATAAACTAACACACAACAATTTAACAATAAAAAGAAATATAATTACAAACAAAAAAAAAACTAACATTCTTTGAGAGAATCATTAACAAATTTATATAACTTAAAAGCCAAATAACTCAAAGTTTCTCAAAAGATTTAAAATTGCCATTAAAAAAAAACTTTTAATACATGTATTTTATCCTGTCTAACATACGGCTGTGAAACTTGGGACCTCACAAAAAGCCTTATAATATATAAGCTTTTCTCGGAGCTTTTTTGTATAGCTATAACATAGAGATCAATGGAAAGGAGTGTAAGCGGTTTTAAACTAAAAAATAAAGTAAGAAACATCGACATAAGGAAAAGTACAAACATGACAGATATACTTTCGTAAATAGACAAGCAAAAATGGAGATGGGCAGGTCATATGATGCGCGACAAGTCAGGAAAGTGGAGCAAATTAGTCACGAAATGGTACCCAAGAGATGGCAAAATACGGCGAGAAAGACAGTACACAAGTTGGGAGGATGAGCTCAAGATGATAGCAGGAGCTAATTAGAAAAGGGTAGCTCAAGACAAGCAACACTGGAAAATGTTGTATTGACGACATTTTGTAAATGTATTAATTTAAAGCGTATTTCTTGACATTTATACAACATTGCCTCATTGGTCTTGTGGTTAGCATGTTCGACTACAGACATGAGGTCCTGGGTTCGTGTCCCAGGTCGGGCCAATCCAAAAAGCAATATTGAGTTATATATTAAGATTTTCTCAATATTAACCCGAAGTTTGGGAAGTTGGAGGTGTATCCCATCCCCGTGCCTCAGAGAGCATGGTAAGCCGTGTCGGTCTCTCTCCAGTCTTGTCGGATTCCCGTCACATCAGACTATGAGAGTATACTTGTGTACTATGCCTGACAACCCGCAGTGGAGTAGCGTGGTGGGGTCTATGCCCTCTCTCCTATGAGTAAGGAGGCCTGTGCCCAGCAGTGGGACGTTAATGGGTAAAAGGTAAAACACAGGGATTTACATACATATCTTTCACCCAGTTTAGAAACCTGTTAATCATTAAGTAAATAGATAAAAAAAGCTATTCCTAGCGGCGTTGCCCGTGTAATCTAGATGCCTTGTTTTTGACATAAAAGTTGACTAAGTAACTAATTATAACATCAGCTGTATGCCAGCGAAATTTCTGTCGAAATTGGTCTCACCATTTCAAAAATTACCAGGACATACTTATAGACCAAAAAAAAGTAGAATAACAGATTTTGATATAGTTTCATATGTATTCAGTGAAAACCTACCAACTAGCCGGTTTGACGGCCTCGCTGGCGCAGTGGTGCGAGTATTCGCTTTGCTAGCGGAGATCCCGGGTTTGATCCCCAGTAGGATGAATTTAGGAAATTGTATTTTCTAATTTGTCTGAGTCTGGACTGGTGGGAGGCTTCGACCGTGACTAGTTATCATCCTACCAGTAAAAACGTACCGCCAAACAAAGAGATTTGTGTTCCGGTACGATGCTGTGTAGAAACCGTAAGGGGTATTTCGCCTCTTAATAGATTAGCGCTTCCATCTTAGACTGTATCATCACTTACCATCAGGTGAGATCACAGTCAAGCGCTAATCTGTCAGCAATAAAAAACAAAAAAAAAAGAGCCAGTAACATTGCACTGCTAAGCAAAGGAATTATATGCGTTCTGGTAAGATGTTACATAGAAACTAATAGAAACTATAGGTAAATTACCTCTCTTTAGGTTATGGTACTACGAGCTTAAAGCTGTTTCATCAGTTACCATCGGGTGACTTCACAGACAAGGCATACATGCATAAAAATCCTTACTTAATCACCCACTCAAGTTTTGAAACGTGTATTGGACATAATGCCAAGAAAACATTATGTATTTTCACTTTTTCATTGAAATATAAATGCATTAATCAAGTTTAATTAATTTATAATCGCATTTACCACAAATAGTAAAGTAACTGAAAGCTTACGTTAATAGCTTCCTTTCTAAAGTTTTTGCTATGAATTAATTATGGTTAATTAATCCCAGAAGTTTTATTTTTATATGTCATTAGTTTAAGAAGTTCGTGTTAGATACATCATCTACTTCTGTCATTATTTTCTTAATTTACTTGTTTAATTTAATTCCCTTTCGGAGTTATCTGTTGTCACTTACCTAAATAATCTATATGAACACACTCTAATACTCAGTATGTAATAAAGTGATGCTAAGTTATTCATTCACTAATACATTTGCCTTTGTTAATTAAATATTTATTCATTAATTAAATTAATTAAAAAGTACTATGGTCGTCTATTGAAAGCCAACGTAAAAGGTTTCAAAATTACATTCTATGTAATGACTTTATGTAGTTCGTAGTGCAAGGTGAAGAAGGAATTGACACAATTTCTTATGTATTTCTTGCTTTTATTTATTCCCTTTCGAAGTTTCCAGTGTTATCACAAGACTAAGTAATCCGAGTGAAGAGACCCTAACACACGCTATGTAATGAAGTGGTGATAAGTTATTCACTCCCTATTACATTTGCCTTTGTTCCCGTTTTGAGGAGATTACTCGCCCTCAGGGAGAGCGATTAGAGTTTTGCACATGTCAGACAATGCGAATTCTATATACCTTTGGATAATAAAGGAATGCGTTAACAGATTTACTATTTTCTTTGTCGTTTTATATTATTCTATTTATTTGAAAAGGTGCAGCTGTTCCAGATAAACATGCAATCTCAGCCACTTTACACAACATTTAGAATACGTTCTTGTATAGAGGGATTTCTCCTGTTTATCTTATGTGTTTCTAGTAAAAAGCACTATAAAACATTCATTTATGGGTAAGAGGGCAAGGTTTTGCTGCGTATTAATGCCGAAAAAATATAATATCTAATCTAATTGAATCTTTGAAAACGTAAACCAAAAATATGTGAGGGAGGGAGAATGCAGCTAGACCGTGGAAGGAATATAGTACTAGACGGTCCATGTTTTCACGCCTGATCCCACCTTCGAGAATCCTCAGCAGGATTCATTCCCTGGTCCCCTGGTGTCTTATTGACGGATAAAGAGGGTCACACTGGAATTTCGTGAGTTATGCGAGGTTTCCTTCATCACAAGGTCCCACTCTCCGGATCTGTTGGGGTTAGCGACAAAATAAACATCGGGCTATACTTTGGGCCGTTTTAAAGCCCAAAGGTGGTCTGGAAAAAATCGCTATTTAGCTATAAGTCTGCCTTTTGTACACAGGTTTATTAGTGAGTTTTTTCTGTTATTACTCGATGTGCAGTAAAGTAAACAAATAAATGACGAATCTGTTAAATGCATAGATTGGAAATTTACAAAATAATCTGTGGTAAAAACGGTATCTCTGGAAAAAATGCGTAGAGACTTGAAATTTGGTAAGAATATTTCTTTTGCCGAGTAGTGGTCAGCTAAGAATGGATTTTACGAAATTCCGCCCGCAAAGGGGGTTGCGGGGGTCTAAACTAGGTCTTTTACGGTATGTAAAACTTGGTCAGAATTTTTTTTTTGACATAATGGAATCTATCAATACTAAATTTTAGGAAATTCCACCCTCAAAGGGCAGTGCGGGTACGTTTCTTATTTGTAAAACTACTCGTGTTGTAATCCTGAAGGGAGGAGGAGTGCCTCCTCCTATCAGGATTACAAGAAATTATTGCATCAATTTAGTAATGCAAAAACCACATAATGTACCTATGCTTTCTTTTCATGTTTTTATTTTCAAAATTTAGATGTAGATTTTCCTTTTTCATTGTAACATTCACATCACATCAGTGTAATTTTACTTCTCTCATTTTTACATTCTTCAGTTGTTTTACATTGTTCATATGTAAACTTGCAACCCCGCAAATGTGCAATTAAAAACGCATGCTGGTTTGTCTGTAATTGGGTTTACACCATAAATATACTTATTTGTTATTCTATTAAAGTCCGTATAGTGTATAATCTGTTGGTGAACCTAATAAATAAATAAAACTATTTGCAAAAATTAATGAAAATGCTACCAAAAAAACACTCCACGCAGACGAAGTCGCGGGTTCAGCTAGTATTATATAAAGTCGTGAATCTCTATCATGTATCAATTCACACAATATAAAATACTGTGTGTCCGTAATGTTGTCATAAGTTCGCAATAACAATATTTATTGAATAATCTACAAGGGCATAGCAAGTTTTGCTAGTAGTATAGTGTGATAATAGTTTACTGTCTCTAATCGGCTTAGTAGACTAGCTACCGAGCAATCGACCTTGAACTTGCGATTACAACTGTAATCTGTAATCGTTAATATAACATAAATGTACTCACTTACATTACAAAGCCGATATTATTACGAAGGAGTTGCTACTGTCGTCTGTACATAGAATAAAGCGCAGTTTCGCTAAATGATTAAAAATGTTTAAATAACAATTTAAGGATTCTTTCGGCTAATTACTGAAAAGGCTGTACTATATTTGCTAGGACTTATCATTGGTATATTTATTTTACTGTTAGAGCTTGACTGCAACGTCAGCTAATGGTAAGTGATGAAACAATCTAAAATAGAAAGGCGCTGACCTGATAAGAGGTATTTTTCTTGTTATGGTTTAACCAAATCAGGAAAATACAATTTCCGGGCTCTGTGGGGAATCCTACCCATATATATTATACACTTTTCATCCCCGTTATGTATTATAGTTTGTTTTATTTCGTAATTTTAAATGACAGATATATAATTAAAATTAAAATGTTTTATTAAAAGAAAGTAACAGACCATTTACGTCTCACTGCTGGGCACAGGCCTCCTCACTCATATGAGAAAGGGTTTTTAGAGCATAGACCCACCACGCTGCTCCACTGCGGATTGACAGGCATTGTATACAAATGCGCTCTCTATTCCTTCACTCTCATGGTCTGATGTGAAGGGAATCCGACACGATCAGAGAGAGATCAGGCGCAGGACCGACCGCTTAATGTGTTCTCCGAGGCACTGGAGTGGATCACACCGCCAACTTCCCAACTTCGGGCAAATATTGAGAAAATCTTAACAGAAAACTCATTATCGATTTCGAACTGGCCCGACCCGGGACTCGAACCCAGGATCTCGTGTCTGTAGTCAAACATGCTAACCACTGGACCAATGAGGCAGTTCTTTTATTAGTAACATTTCTATAGAATTGACCATTTCCAATTCTGTTTAAATGTATATAGTATGATTTTTATTTGTAATTAAACTAAAAAAAAAGTTAAGAGTGCGTGCGTACAAAGTGCACAAGTCAGTAACACTTCTTTGGCAAACCACTTTTTAAGTCTAAAATTAATACAAACAATTTATTGAAATCTCAAAACGAAATTATTATTTAAACTTTGTTTTTGAATTTAAAATTTAGAAAAGAGAAGTTAAGGAATATTTTTATTTTATGAAAAATAGTATATTAAATTATATTAAATGACGAGTGGCAAATTAAAATGCCACATGTTATTTGTAATTATGAAAACTACCTAACCTTCAAACTAATTAGCATTAAAAATGCTGCACATTTAAGTGACGATAACCACGCGTTTCAATCGTAAAAATTTTAACCTCATGAAAATATAGAAAGAAAGAAACAAAAATTTATTCTTTACACACGTCACTTACGAGTATGTACAATTGTTATGTTTAAAGTATATAGTTTCGTTATTCCTGACAGGGAAGCGCTTGACTGCTACCTCACCTGATTGAAATTGATGATACAGTCTAAGGCCTTAACTTGGTAAGAGGTAGTTTGCCTTTTAGGCTTTCTACACAGCAGAAATCAATTTCTTCGCTTAGCGGCAGATATTTGCTCGCAAAGTAGTAACTAATCACGACAGAAGCCTCCCATTGGTCTACATCTAACTAAATTAAGAGGTACAGCTTCCGGACTCTATCGGAAATCCTACCCATATATATATATATATGTATATAACAGGTTATCGCTTTAATGAAATCTGTCCTGTTGTTTGGTGATTAGAAGTAGTTTATCTCTTATGGTTTCTACTTAGCAAAAACCAATTATTGCTTGCGGGTGAGGTGGTAACTAGTCATGGCGAAGACTCCTACTAGTCCAACTTCCAACGGTATTAGATAATGCAATTTCCTAAAGTTGACATGCCTAAATACATTAACATTAAAATATCACGTCATCCAAATACCGTGCAGACATCGAGACCAGCTGTTATCAGCAACGGAAGTCGAATGACATTTATCAACATTTTTTCCTGTGAAATACACAAGGATAATAACTTATCGCTACAGGCGAATAACAACCCGACGACCTTTGTGACAATATGCAACAAATAATTCCATATCGTTTGTTGTAACAATTATGTAGCGTTGAAAACTATGTCAAAAGTTTGTTTTTGAATTGTAACTACATTATAAACGATTATCTGGCCATCAGTTATACGGATTAGTGATTATCCAGACCACCAACTCATGATGAAGCAGTTCAGATCCTGGAAACAGTTCACAAGTAGTTTGAAAAACAAACAGAGTGATACTGTGAATTTCCTCCAGGTAAAACGTAGTCGTGATTAAGCAGCAATGAAGAGCAAAAGTGGCTTATTTTGAATGATTATTAAAACTCATTAATCCGTATAAAATAAATTAATCCATATTCTAATGATGGTGGTAAAAAAGGATACCCGACTGAGTTCATTGTGGGCTCTTTTCGGGACAGGGTGCGAAGGTACCTTCGTAACCTTAGATTGTAAGTTATTATTTAATATCATCATCAGTATATTTAAATGTATAGATAAACCAATATTCGGTGATTCGAAATTGCTGTTAAAGCTTGTTATTTTTGTAAACAAATTATACGTACATAAATATTTTATTTCATGATTACGGCTGCAGTATTTTAGTATGTATTGCAATTTAAAATAATATGTCTTTAATGGGAAATGTATTTTTTAATTCGTTTTGATTTTATTTAATATGTATTTATTTCAAATTCAAAAATTCTTTATTCAACTATGCTTTTACAGAACTTTTGAATTGTACGACTGATGATGAGATTAAAGAACTTAAAATGTAAAGTTACGCGGGTTCCTTTGCGTTCAGACGTGAGAAGAGATCACAATAAACTTAATGATCAATATAATAATGTTTCAATTAGATTAATTCGTTTACTTTTATTAAAGGATTTGGTTTATAATAAAAACTTAACATTACGTAATATATATTTATAAATCTGTTTTCTCTTCATAGCTTCCATTATAACGGTATGTAGGTCTTTTTCGCAGTATCGCCCATGTAGTTCCCGATTGTGTGGGAATATGGGAAAATCGGGAAAGTACTTTGCAAGTCAATTAACCATCTTCGCATCTAATGAAACCGGTTAGGGGTACATCGGTTGGTTATATTTTCAAAATCTATAACGAACTTATGTATATAGATAAAATCAGCCTGTTCTTTATCAACCTTAATTATTGCTCTTGAATGTATAATAACCTGTCCATTCGGAAAATCAGTCTACCGAGAAGAAACCAGTAGTAAACTCAGTAATAACTCATTTATATATAGCTTTTATCTCTTACACATTATGTATGAAAATTTTCTTGACATATTTCTTAAAGAGGTCATTCGCACAAATGTAAAACTTTATTTATTTATCACCTTTCATTATACAGTTTGTTTGTTTATTCGGAAGAATCCAATGTGAATTCGTACACAAAATGAAAACGTTATTATGTAGAGGACAGGAATTTTAACTTCCATTGTGTACTAACAAACCTTATCTTTATTTAGGTAAGATTAGTCTCATAGATTTTTAAACTTTTCAGAAAAAATACCACATGCCTAAATGACACTAATACATGAATCATATAAATAATAAATCAATTAAAGTTTTCTTTAGTTAATTAGTAACATTACGCTTCGCTTTAGATCAGATTTTATTTGTACTTTTTAGGTTTTAAGGTTTTTAGGTATCAAAAATTAACGCACAATCAGTATATTATATTAGTACAGTAATATTTAGTTTCGTGAAAAGAATGTCTACGTGCTTAAGCTATTTTTTAATACTATTGCTCACCTCTAATCAACTATCGTGACCCTGGATTGATGCGACACGTGCTGTTGACAATACGTAATAACAAAACGGAAAAACAAACAGAATAGTTTTTTTTATTAATAGAAAAGTCACTATGCAAAGGTGATTAGATGCATTTCGCACAAATTATCGCACACCGGTTTTGCAGGCTCAAAAATAAAGGAAACAAACTAAAAATTGAATGAAAGTGCGGGATTTGGTGATTGTTTTAGGGTCCTGCAATGATTGTTTCGTTGTTTAACACAGGATAATTGGGTGATATTTGTGTATTTGCAGCGTAAATCAGCGTTTGCTTCCACTGTTTACAAGCCGGTTCGCATCGCACACACGCCTCGATGGCGCGTCCAATACTAAAAGCGAAGTGAGTGAAAAAATGTATACAGAGCAGACGTCGTCTAGCGTTTGGAGTGGAAAACGCAAACGGAAAACTCTACCCGTCTTCTTCTATTACATAGTTCTGAAACAGTAAGGAGATTTCCTTTTCACAATACGGCTCAAACTCGAGTAGATCTACCACGGATTATAACTGACTTATATCTATAGGGTGGATATTTAACAAACGTTAACATTTGGTTTTATTAATCATAGAGACATTAAACAAATTTTACTAAAAAAAGAACCGCCTTCAAAACAAACTCTTACAAATATAATAATATGCTCTAAAAAGTAAAAAATAATTGCGTATTCTTTTATAGAGTTCTCTGTATTCGTATATTCGGAGTCGGCGTCAGCCAAGGTAGGTATCCGGTCTACTTGGCAGCTCCGGAACCGCTCACACATATAGGTATATATGTAGGTACCTTTTTTTATTGCTGACAGATTAGCGCTTGACTGTGATCTTACCTGAAGGTAAGTGATGATACAGTCTAAGATGGAAGCGCGCTAATCTGTTAAGAGGCGATATACCCCTTACGGTTTCTACACACCATCGTACCGGAACACAAATCTCTTTGTTTGGCGGTACGTTTTTGCTGGTAGTTACCAAACTAGCCACGGCCGAAGCCTTCCACCAGTCCAGACTCAGACAAATTAGAAAATACAATTTCCTAATTTCGTCCTACCGGGGATCGAACCCGGGACCTCCGGTAGCAAAGCGAATACTCGCACCACTGCGTCAAAGGTACTTTGGCTGACACAGACTCCAAATATAAAAATACGAAGAACTCTAAAAAAGAATACGGACTTATTTTTTTACTTTTTAGAGCATATAATTCTATATGTGTTAGTTTTTTTTGAAAACGGTTCCTTTTTTGTTATTTTTTTTTTATTTTTAGTGTTTCTGAAGTAAACTAACAAATTTATCTCAATATGTGTACACCTAAAAAACGTGTTCCTCATATGAGACAGCACCGTTTAAATAAAACAAGTTTACAAAGTTAAATTTACAATGATATCGTCACACCCGGGATCGAATTGCGACTCGTTACAGGTTAGTTATATTGCCCTCCCGCTATTACCAGTCTTTTATCAACAACAGAAAAAAGCACAAAACTAATACGCAAATCCCCCCCCCCCCCCGCTTCACAGCCTTANCCCCCCCCCCCCCCCGGCTTCACAGCCTTACACACAATACACCTTAACAATATTGCAATGCAGCAACAAACGTAAGCTCATTGCAATTTGATTACTGACAGTTATATATTCTGCCAAAATCGCAACCTTACTGTAAGCCGTTGAGGAGTTCCATTGATCATCATCATATAATACAATTACTTGAACATACCGAAGTTACGGTAGGAACTCAAATATCCGGAGATCTTATAAAAATTCTGCCGAGTAGCCCTAATTTGCTCCTGAGAATTGAAGAGTTCCGTTACTTTGGCATGGATCCCAACCCAACGAAACTATCATCAAACAACCCTTGAAGTATATCATTTCCAATATTTTTTTTCTATTAAATGCCATCATCATAACTGGATTAAAAATAAATGGGACCCTACGACAAGCACCACCCTTCATATAGAAAAAGATTCATCAAGATCGGATCACCCAGTCGAAAGGTATGAGGTAACAAACATAAAAAAAAAATACAGAATAATTGATAACCTCCTCCTTTTTTTGAAGTCGGTTAAATAGATAAACAAAACCTTCTTCGCCTCGCCTTCTTTAGAGCAATGGTTCGAGTACACGCTTTGCTAGAGTACTCGATTAGGGAATATTTTGGAAATTACATATTCTATTCAGCTTGAGTTTGGATTGGCGGTAGGCTTCGGTCGTGATTAGTTACCACCCTACTACTAAGAGACTTGTGTTCAGTTGTGATAAAGTAAGGCAGCCACGTTAACGTTCCACTGCTGAGCACAGGCCTTCTCACTCATAGGAGAGAGGGTCATTAGAGCATAGATTCCACTGCGGAATGGAAGGCAGTACAAGTGTACTCTCATAGTAGAATCCTACACGATCAGAGAGAGAGTTGATGAAGAGGGATCCACTGGGTTTTAGTGGGTATTGCGCCCAACCATTGCCGAGTCCCACACTCCTGACTGGTCACCGGTGAGGATTAGAGCGCAAATTACATTTCCCAGCGACAAAAAAATGCCCATTCACGTCCCAGAGACGTTCTTAACCATAGATTATTAGAACATAGACTCAGCTTAAAACACAAGTGTATGTGCTGACACAAATGCACTCTCTGTTCCTTTACTCTCTTAGTCAGATGTGACGACAATCCGACACGACCGGAGAGACATCAGGCGCAGGACCGACGGCTTAACGTGCTCTCCGTGGCACGGGGGTGGGTCACACCCCCAAATTTTTCCCAACTTCGGGCAATCTTAATAGAAAACTCAATTTCGATTTCAAGTTGGCCCGACCCGGGACTTGAACCCAGAACCTCAGGTCTGTAGTCGAACAACCTTCTCTCCTATGAATTAGGAGGCCTGTGCCCAGCAGTGCCATTTTATACACATTTCCTTACAGTTTTATCAACATTTTGTTATCACAAGGTATTGATGATAGAGTTCTCCATCTTAGCCATGCAGAAGTAACTCTTGGAGCAACCTTAATTATAGTCGGTTACTATAAACAAGTTTAACTGTGTATTTTAACATTTCGTATAAAGTGAACATGTATTTTGTAACGTGTTTACCTACGTTTTACATTCCTAAAGCTTTGTCGGGTTTAAAAGTGAATCCAGCAGCGTATGAATGTTTTTTTTAAATACGTTAGTTAAAACCGTCGCGGTTTTACATAAGCTGTGTTTATTAAGTTTTTTAATTAGGGCAACTGTATAATTTTGTGTATATTTTTTTAATGTCGTGGTTAATATCCACTAGACTATGCCACCAAATGAGATCAAAGTCTAACGCTAACCTATCAGTAATTAATAAAAAAGTTTCCCGTGACAACATTATGAAATATTGGTTCAAAAACGTTTTAATATATATCTTCTATAAAGTCTGGTTTAGTCTCTCTCCGATGAATGAGGAGGTCTCTGCCCAGCAGTGGGACGTTAATCGGCTACTACTTACCTTATTTTCTATGTTATCTATGCATATATTTATATTTAACTACACTTTTCGCCAACAGGCTCCCTAACTGTAGGCTTATCTGGAAAAGATCGCTAATTAGCGATTACGCTAAAATTACTAATATTAAGACAATGTAGTACATCTCGTTGGTGTTCATTAAATCGTACTACTTATCTGTCTATATTTATATCTGTATCCATATCCGTAACCATAACAGCAGCTTTAGAGATATTCTTTATATTGATAGTTTTAAATATTTAAAAGTTTCTTTCTACGTAATATGTTTAAGAAGTTCAGGCTAGACGGCGTAGGAATTGACTTTAAAGCTTTTTTATATGACGTTTTAAGTATACTTGTGTATTAGTTTACTATCCTTTATGTAAAAGAGGCCTTTAAATTTGTTGGGAATTTTTATTTCCTTATAAACGAGGCTGACAGTGGACTAAATGTAAATTGTGTTTTTCCCACTACAAAAGAATATATACCACATAATGGCTGTACATTCTAATAGTTGGCTATGCAGTTAAATGCAGCTGCAGGCCTTGGATATTTCGAATATCAAATGTATTTAAAATTGCTCGTGGCAATTGTTTCCATTGTCGGGTTATATTCAAATGAAAATCGGTTGTAATCCTCTTCTAACAAGTTTGAACAAATGATAATATGTGTGGTGCGAGTACTGGTTTTACTAACAGAGGCGAATTTAGGATTGCATTGTCTAAGTCTGGAGGCTTCGTTCGTTGCTAGTTACCGCCCTAATAGTAAAAACATACCGCCAAGAAAAACACTTGTGTGATGCAGAAATCATAAGATATAAATTGCCTCATCACTTACATCAGGTGTAATCAGAATCATGCACAAACCTGTCACATAAAACAAATCGTTAGATTATCGAGATTTTCATTAATGATAAACTTATTTATATTATGTTAAAATGTAAGTAAGAAGCAGCCCATTAACGTCCCACTACTGGGCACCGGTCTCCTCACTCCGAGAAGCAAGGGTTTTTAGAGCATAGACCCACCACGCTGCTTCACTGCGGANGGGCAAATATTGAGAAAATCTTAAATAGAAAACTCAATATTGATTTTTGAATTGGCTCGACCCGGGACTCGAACCCAGGACCTCATGTCTGTAGTCGAACATGCCAATGCCAAACCACTAGACCAATGAGGCAGTTTTATATTATGTTAGTATTTCATAAATTAATAATTGCTCCAAAATCCGTTATTTACAGTAATTATCTATTAGTCGATTCAGGTACAGAAGAATTAAACATATATACAAAATTCAATAATTAAAGCGTATTTTAGATCGGACGGTATCGGATTGCATTTGTATTTTACAATAATAAGGGGAGTGTATACTATCTAAAAAGAGTTTAGTTTAATGTATTTTAATAATTAACAGTACTAATTTAACTGAGTCAGTTACTAATTATAATTCGTGATTAGACCTGTTCCAGTGGAGAAGCATCTCGTCACAGATTATAGAATCTAATATGAAAAGCAACAATATATTACAGCGTTTTATATAAGTATAGAGCATGAAGTCTAGGGATTTGGGGTAGGCAAAATATATTAGCAATTATCATATTTATGCTTAAATAGTCTGGACACGTAGAGAGATTGAATGAAAGGAGACTGACAAAAGGATTTATGAGGCAAGAGTGAATAGGAAAGTTGAAAGGGGAATAACATTCCCATAGAGGTAGGCAGAGACCACATCCTTCCACTTGCCATGATCCTTGCATATCTCCTTCGCTTCTGTCATTCTCATTAAACCTTTCATACAAGTTCGTCGGTTTTGAGTTCCCTTGACCTGGCCCTTATTTAAAATGTCCTGTATTTGATCCAGGAGCATTCGCCTTGATCTCCGCCTTCCGACTTTCCCGTTCACTCTTGACTGCAAATCATTTTTGTCAGTCTCCTTTCATTCATTCTCTCTACGTGCCCAAACCATTTAAGCATACCTTTCTAAATTCTAGTCACTACGTCTTCATTTATACTACAGCGTTCTCTTATCACACCATTTCTTAGTAATTCACGTCCGTCATATAAAAAACGTGGTGCAGCAACGTAAACGGTGTCAAATAGAAAGATTACGGTAATAACACTGCGGTAAGGTTCTGCCGCTCACTGACCTTACCAACACACGAACAATTTGCCAATGAATAGCAAAAGTTGGGCCATCGTAGAAAAACGCAGACCGCATAGCGAAGTAGGAATGCCATAGACGTATTTATGGGGATAGATTGTCCATGTTTTTAGCATCTGTGGCACCAGAGACTAAACAGCGAGATTACGATAGAAAACCTTGATCTCTTTGACGGTCTCGCTGTCGCAGAGATGCGAGTACTCGCTTTATTAGAAAAAGCTCAGGATCGATCCCAGGTAGGGCAAATTCAGAAAAGCGTATATTCTAATTGGTCTGCTTCAACTGCCTCATTGATCAAGTGGTTAGCATGTTCAACTACAGACATGAGGTCTTGGGTTCGAGTCCTGGATTGAGCAAATTCAAAAATGAATATTGAGTTTTCTATGGAGATTTTCTTAATATTTGCCCGAAGTTGGGAAGTTGGTGGTGTAATCCACCCCCGTGCCTCGGTGAGCACGTTAAGCCGTCGGTCCTGCGCCTGATCTCTCTCCGGTCGTGTCGGATTCCCGTCACATCGAACTATGAGAGTGAAGGAATAGAGAGTGCACTTGTGTACTATGCCTGCCAATCCGCAGTGGAGCAGCGTGGTGGATCTATGCTCTAAAAACCCTCGCTCTTCGAAGTGAAGAGGCCTGTGCCCAGCAGAGGGAGGTTAATAGGCTGCTTCTTACCTTACATGAAAACCTTAGTAAAAATAACATAATTTTTGAAGTGAAACTTCTTTTGGCGCATGAGGGTAAATTTTTTACTGATGAAACGCATCACGATGATATGCAGCGTTTTTTTTAGTACAAAACCGTTTAAAAGGTAGCTAGTTTTAATATTTAAAAATAACATGTGGCATTTTAATTTGCCACTCGTCATTTAATAATTTCATATACTATCTATCGTAAAATATCAAATAAAAATATTTTATAAATTCTCTTTTCTAAATTTTTAATTCAAAAACAAAATTATTTATTAAATATTGACTAAAACAAGTGCCATTTTTATTTACAATTCGCCATTTGAATTGACGTTTTTAATATTTTAATGACAATTAAATTCATTAAGTTCCTCTAAGACTCGGAAATTAAAAGTTTAGATTTGTATTAATATAAACAAGACTTAAAAGTAAGCGCACTCTCTATTCCCTTCACTCTCATAGTCCGATGTGACGGTAATCCGACACGAGCGGAGAGTGATCAGGCGCAGGTCCGAGGCACGGGGTTTAATCACACCGCCAAATTTTTCCCATTTTCAGGCAAATATTGAGAAAATCTTAATAGAAAATTCAATAAAAATTTCGAATTGGCCCGACTCAGGACTCGAACCCAGAACCTCATGTCTGTAGTCAAACATGCTAACCAATAGACCAATGAGGCAATCCAAGGTTTTTTATGTGTCTTTGGTTAATCATAATCAAAAACGATAGGTTTTTTTTCTCGGTACAAGAGTCTATAAAAGTATATTACCTCTTGTCAATCCGAAACCATGACATAACCTCCTATCAGGTGCGAACCTATTTAAGCGCTACACAGCTAGAAGTAAAGGAAATAAAAATTACTTTTAAAAGTGATTGTTAAGTTTTGCTCTATAAACCATCAGGATAAGGGCATAAGTTGTCCAAAAATCAACACACGTGAGTCCATATTAAACCTGTTACCTCACCGATCTACTTCTCTTTATAGATCTATGGGGAATTCACTATTTCATTTCCCTTTATTATTGGTGTACTTTCGCGAAATTGGAATTGAGTGAATTTGAAATTTTTCAATTACAAGCGGTTGTTTGTATGTATTAATTAGTTTTTTACAGGTATTGCATTTCTACTTGCTGAATTTCGCTAAAACTTTATTTATCCTATACAATCAAAGATCTACAATTTAAAAACATCTCTATGTCTAGTCGATTGAAGAGTTCTTTTGAAGAGATTACTCTTTTGGTGAGTCCATAAATAATATAAATTATTCTTTATAGTTTTTTACAATTATTTTATATACCAGCTAATAGTTTTGAAGTGAAACTTCGTTAGGTGCATACGGGTTTTGACTACATGCACCATGCATTACGGATGAAACGCGTGATTACGTACGCGTCACGAAGTTGTGCAGCGTTTTTTTTGCTAATTTGTTTTTAAGGTTAGGTAGTTTTTATATTTACATGTGGCATTTTAATTTGTCACTCGTCATTTAATAATTCAAACACTATTTTAAAATACTTTTCGTAACAAAATTTTTCATTAATTCTTTTTTCTTAATTTTAAATTCAAATCAAAATTTAATTTAATTAATGATTTCAAATTCCAATCATCTGCGATTTCAATAATTAGTTTTGCATAAAATATAAAATAATAATATTTCATTCATTTTCTTTACGACATTTAGATTTCAAAAATAAAATTTCTATAGTAAATTTATAATATTCAATAATAATTAATTTAAAATGATTTTTTTTA
The DNA here is from genome assembly GCA_015832385.1 of Elymnias hypermnestra. NCBI lineage: Eukaryota > Metazoa > Arthropoda > Insecta > Lepidoptera > Nymphalidae > Elymnias > Elymnias hypermnestra. The sequence continues at coordinate 1,230,141 of JACTOM010000931.1, read as the reverse complement.
AATTTAAATTGAGGTTAAGTATTTAAATCACGAATTATTTTAATTTAATATTCATCCTCTGAAATTTTACTATATTATTTTTTAAATAATATAAAATAAATGTATTTTAATAATTGTCTTCAATTCGTCATCGTCACTTCAACCGATGGACGTCCACTGCTGGACATAGGTCTCACGAAATGATGCCCACAAGACCCGATCTTGCGCCGCCTGGCTCCAGAGGCTACCGGCGACCCTCCGGCGATATAATCGTCGGTCTACCTTGTGGGGAGTCTTCCTACACTGCGTCGTTCGGTGCGGGGTCGCCATTCCAGCACCTTCCGGCCCCGACGTCCATCGGTTCGTCGGACTATGTGCCTCACTCATTGCCACTTCAGGTTCGCGTTTCGTAGGGCTATGTCGGTGATTTTGGTTCTGCTATGAAGGTCCTTATTTCTGATTTGATCGCGTAGAGAAACTCCGAGCATAGCCCTCTTCATCGCATGCTGAGTGACTCTCGAGCTTTCGAATAAGGCCCATAGTCAGCGACAACGTTTCCGATCCGTAGATAAGCACTGGCTACACGCACTATTCGAAGACTGTAGTCTTCAATTATTTTTATCAATTATTAAATTCAAATAATTTTTAATTTTCAGATCGCAATGCCAAAGATTGCAGTGCGAGGATGTAAAACACTTTAATGTAAATATCGAAGAAATAATTTGTGGTTATAATTTGTATTAATTTTCTACACTTTTAATACTTTAATGACAATTAAATTCCTAATATATCCCTCTTTTCCCTTCTCTCTAAGTCTCTGAAATCTAGTTTTAGATTATTTGCATGCACTTTTTATAATCTATATAAAATAAAGACTTACAAATAATATTTGAACAAAGACGTATAGCAACAATTTGCTTTTACAAGACTAACCACTTTAGACTTTATTACCACTTACCATCATATGGGGTAAGTCAGGTGCTAACTTGTCCGCAATTCAAAGTCAAAGTCAAAGTCAAAATATCTTTATTCAAGTAGGCCTATTACAGCACTTTTGAATCGTCAAATATCGTTTTTTTTTTCTATTTATTATTTAAATGAATGACTGATGATAACATAAAAGAACGACTTACAATCTAAAGTTACGAGGGTTCCTTCGCGCCCTGATCTGAGAAGAGCCCACAACAAACTCAGTCGGGTGTACGTTTTTTTTTTTTTTGTTATCATCATTACAATATTTAATTTAAAAATATTCTATATCTATATATATATAGAGCAATTCATTCACTCCCACGCTTTTTTGTCTTCTAAGTATTCTTTCAAATTATAGAATGATTTCTCAATTAGTTTTCTTTTAATAAAAGATTTAAATTTATTAAGAGACATTTTTGTAACTTCTTCTGGGAGTTTGTTATAGAACCGTATACAGTTACCCTTGAATGACTTGTCAATTTTATGTAGCCTACTAGAATTTACAGCAATTTTATTTCCATTTCTTAAGTTATATGAGGTGCATTCACTTTTCTTCCTAAAAGAGTCAATATTTTTATGGACGTACAACAAGTTTTCTAATATATATACGCCGTGAACTGTCATTATTTTTACTGCTCTGAATTTGTTTCTTAGCGACTCTCTTGGACCCATATTGTAGATCGCACGAACGGCCCTTTTCTGCAGCACAAATATTGCATCTATATCAGCAGCATTACCCCAAAGTAAAATGCCATATGACATAATGCTGTGAAAATAACTGAAATAGACCAGCCTGGCAGTTTCAACGTCCGTAAGACGGCGAATTCTTTTAACCGCGTAAGCCGCAGAGCTGAGCCTGTTCGATAGACCTCTTATATGGGGCCCCCACTGTAGTTTACAATCTAAAGTAATGCCTAGAAAAACGGTACTATCTACCAGATCAAGTTCCTCATTATTAAGTTTAACAATGGTTCTCACTTGCTTTACGTTTGGTAATGTGAATTTAATACATTTTGTTTTTTTCCCGTTCAGTAATAAGTTGTTTGCTTCAAACCATTGTACTACTTTATTGAGCGAATTGTTTACCTCGTCAAAATCTGTTTGTTGTCGATTAACTTTGAATATTAGAGAAGTGTCATCAGCAAACAAAACTATCTCATGACCGTCCTTGACAAAATAAGGAAGGTCATTAATGTAAATGAGGAACAGAAATGGTCCTAATATGGAACCCTGTGGAACACCTAGTTTCGTTACAGACCCTTCTGAAAGTTTTCCATTAACACAGACCTTTTGTGTTCTATTAGTTAAATAGGAACTCATCAGGTCTAATGCAGCGTCTGTGATGCCATAGTGACGTAATTTCCCGATCAGAGTTTCATACTGGACACAATCAAAGGCCTTAGACAAATCACAGAAAACACCAAGCGCGTCTCGTGATTCCTCCCAGGCCTCGTAAATATTATGTAATAACTGTACACCAGCATCGGTTGTTGAACGAGCTCGCGTAAATCCAAATTGCTTACTGTGTAATAGATTATATTTTTGAAAATGTTGTAGCAATTGGTTCAATTAAAAAAAATCGTTTTGTAATACTAAGTAATTACCAACTGTACCTGTTGTGTTTATTGATAAAGAAAGGTAAGTAGCAACTCATTAACGTCCCACTGCTGGGCACAGGCCTCCTTACTCATATGAGAGAGGGTTTTTATAGCATATCCCCACCACTCTGCTCCACTGCGAATTGGCAGGCGTGTTGTTGGCCGTGATAATCCTAAAATATTAATTGAGATTTGAAGTTGCTTTGAAATTACAATAATTGATTAGCGGAATTGAACTGAGCTCTGAGAATTCAATTACGAGTTACCATGTTGTGCCGATAAGCACAACTTTGGGTTTACAGTCAACTTGGATTAATTGGGCTCACAAGTTTGTTAATTTCGGAGTTGTACAATTTGACGTCTCCTGTGTCTCCACCGTGCAAATACTCGCAAGCTGGTCTCAAATATATGTAACTTTCATCTCAAATAAATTACTATTTTTATGACATTGCTATCATTTCAAAAGAGATATTAATAATATTATACAAAGGTTGAGTATCAAGGACCAAAAATCTTAAATAATGCGGCTGTACAAAAATATTTGTGGGTAGAGTGGATTCAAGAATCGCTTAGGTTATTTTTTTATAAACAACAATTTTTTTCATATTTCCACGGGATCGAGAGTAGTATTATATAATATCACTAGCTGAACTCGCGTGGAATGTTTTTTTGGTAGCATTTTCATTAACATAGGCAAATGGTTTTACAAATAAGATACATACTCGTAATGCCCTTCGAGGGTGGAATTTCCTAAAATTTATTTTTGATAGTTTTAATTGTCAAAAAAAAATTCTGACTGAGTTTTACATACCATAAAAAATATAGTTGGTAAATGTTTGAATGTTATTTTAATGTGAAAATTTGCATTTTTTTAATTAACACCCCTAAACCCCCTTTCGACTGGAATTTGTATAATCAGTTGTTATCTAACCTCTACTCGGCAAAAGGAATATTCCTACCAAATTTCAAGTCTCTCCGCCTTTTGGTTAGAGAGATATCGTGATGAGTCAATAGATAGACTTGAGACCCTGGGTTCGCGTCCCTGGTCGGGCTAATTAAAAAATCGATATTGAGTTTTCTATTAAGATTTTCTCAATAGTTGGCAGTGTGCTCCAATCCCGTGGCTCGGAGAGCAGGTTAAGCCGTCGGTCCTGGGCATGATCTCTCTCTGGTCGTGTCTGATTCCCGTCACATCAGACTATTACAGTGAAGGAATTGAGAATGCACTTTTGTACTATGCTTGCCAATCCGCAATAGAGCAACGTGGTGAGTCTATGTTCTAAAATCCCTCTCTCCTATGAGTGAGGAGGCCTGTTACTAGCAGTGGGACGTTCATGGGCTGCCACTTACAAAGTAAACAAAATTCGTACCAGAAATCTTTGTGTTCACAACTTTGCCCAATAAGAACTATTGTTCGTTCTATATTTTTTGCTAAAGAATTTTACATAGTTTTACTCGTATTAAGATCACATTAGCTTTATATATGAAAATTCATAAAAGGATAGCAACACATATTGTAAATAATAATTAAACAATAAAGACACGCCCCCAACGCGCTTACTTGCTAAAACATTAACTTTTGTCAGCCACATTTGCAAAACATAGATAGGCCATTTGGACACCAAATTTTTACGTCTCGTGATTGTTCTACCTATCTGACTTAAATTAAACTGTACTATTATTTGTCAAGATTTCTTGTAGGTCATAATATTATGAGAGCCACTATGTATTGTCACTTCAACGTTATTTTAAAATTTCAGGCGCAGCACAGCATATTGAGTAGACAGCATGTTTTTTGAAGATTATATTCAGTGGTAGCAAAGTAAGTAGCAGGCATATTACACAAGCCCACTCTCTATTTCTTCACTCTCATAGTCTGATGTGACGGGAATCCGATACAGCCGGAGAGAGCTTAAGCTGTTCTCCGAGGCACATCGATGGAGCACACAGCCTACTTTCCAACTTCTGGCAAATATTGAGAAAATTTGACTCTTGAATTGGCCCGACACAGGACTCGAACCGAGGGCCTCATGTCTTCATCTTAGTGGTAGCGCTTAGGTTCAATCAACGAAATTCAACACTCTGGCAGAACGTCACTGCGTAATATTTAGATTATATTGCTATATTACATATCGACAATTTAGCAGATGTATAGCCCTGGAATCACTCTCAGTTGAACTAAACGACTACAACTACATTAATATAACACTGAAAGAATATCCATGTCTAGATTAAAATCTTTCCAAAACTTGTCTTAAATTACATAGTTATTAATGTTAGTAACATCTTTTTGTCTGACAAAGATATGACTGACTATAAATTCAGTGTACGAGATGTTTGTATGTTGACCAACAAAATATTCTTAACAACATAACTAAAATAGGTATTTTCTTACCGAATAGGAATTCTGTGTATAGAACGTTTTGCTCTACAAAATCCATCAGGCGCTTGTATTATTTATCATCTTCTAATTATAATAAGTATAACAAAAACTATAAAACAAGCACTAAACTCTAAAATTCATTAGAAAGTTATCCTGGATTCTTCTGAACTGCAGTTGAGGCGTGTAGGCTTCGAGGTACTGCCTCCTTACTGGAGCATCTTCCTCAGACATCATTTTGATGCTTGGTAATCTATTTTGCTCGCAGTGATAGGGGTTGGTGCCCGCCGGCTAAGCTAGCGGGTCCATCCAGGTCAATTCCGTAAGTTGTCCAGACCTGGTATCGCCACTGCCATTGCGTCATATTCGCCGTCATCAACGCTTACGTCAGGAGGCAGTGACAGCAGAAACTCACGAGGCAGGAAACGCCCAGTGTTTGCTGCTCTTGGGTTCTGGCTGGCAATGCCGTGGATGTGTATGAGTGAGGAGTTGTGTCCGCGTGGTGGAACATGTTCCTCGCCAAGTTCCGGACGAACACCTCTTAATTATATTAAATAAAATATTTCACAAATTCTCTATTCTAATATTTAAATAAAAAAACCCACATTTAATTAATAATTTTTAATATAAGACTGCCTCATTGGTCTAGTGGTTAGCATGCTCAACTACAGACATGAGGTCCTGGGTTCGAGTCCCGGGTCGGGCCAGTTCGAAATCGATATTGAGTTTTCTATTAAGATTCTCTCAATATTTGTCCAAAGTTGGGAAAAATTTGGAGGTGTAATCCACCCCCGTGCCTCGGAGAGCACGTTAAGCCGTCGGTCCTGCGCCTAATCTCTCTCTCCGTTCGTGTCGGATTGCCGTCACGTCGGACTGTGAGAGTGAAGGAATAGGGAGTACACTTATGTACTATGCCTGCCAATACGCAGTGGAGCAGCGTGGTGGGTCTATGCTCTAAAAACCCTCCTTCATATAAGCGAGGAGGCCTGTGCCCAGCAGTGGGACGTTAATGGGCTGCTACTTACTTACTTTTTTACTTTTAATATAAACAATAAACACGTTTCTAATTACAATTCCTCATTTGAGATTTCAATTATTTATTTCTAATAAATTTTGACACTTTTAATACTTTAATGACAATTAAATTCATTAAATTCCTAACATATCTTCCTTTTTCCCCCCTTCTAAGTCACGGATATCTAAAGTTTTAGATTTGTATAAATATAAACAAGACATAAAAAATAGTTTGCTAAAGAAGTTTCACTTCTGACATGTGTACTTTGCACGCACGCACTTTTATACATTTTTTTTATGTCTGGTGTAACATAAAGTATAAATATATAAATAAGATATTGCTGAAAAATGATCATAATGAATTCCGTAGCACTACATATTTAACAATAGATAGATTCTAAACCAATCTGTTCATAACTACATAAATTAATACTGTTACGTTAGTTGAAAGTTCCTTATGCCAGATGACTTTTATGATGATGGCGGATGATTCACGTTTATATTCATGCCATGGTAATCCACATCCTGGTTCCTCAATTATACGGGGTCTCCTTTTACGAGCACGCAGAAAGGTATGAATGCAAACACACGGTCCTATAATATGTTAATTCTCGGCGCATATTTCCATGTGTTTTTATAATTTACATTGCTATATAGTAGCTAACCTACCTAATTTTGTCTTTGTTGTTGTTTATTTTTGTCTAAATTTATCTGCGTCACATAAAAGATAGGAAACAAAAAACAGACATATGCAGATTTATTCTTATCATTTTTAAAGGGGGACAGTTCTCTCATAAGTGATAGTTGCGTAACCGCTTACGCAGCGCACGCAACGGAAGCATACATGCATGCAATTTGTTACTTTGAGGCTCCGCTCTTGTTTTTTTTATGTCTGACAGTTTAGCACGTGACTGTGCTCTCATCTGATGATACAGTCTAAGATGGAACCAAGCAAATCTTGTAAGATACGACATACCCCTTACGGTTTCTACACAGCGCCGTACCGGTACACAAATCTTTTGGTTTTGACGGTACGTCTTTGTTGAGCATTAGGTTAACCTATACGTAATTTTTTAAAATTAAAACAGGTAATTCTTGATGTTAGCCTATCCAACCAAACAAACAAACAAAATCTTCAGCCTTACAATATTACTTTAAATTATTATATCAATATACATGTAATATGGTAACAAGAATAACTTAAAAGTTCAATTAAGTTTAAAAATTGTCTTTTCGACATTGTTCGAATGTTGATATCGATTTGATGATATTTATTAAATAATGTGATTGAAAAAAAAAAGTTTTTGCTAAAATAAATTTCGTGGATCTACTAATGTAATAGTATTGCTGGTTTTGTGTCTGCCCAAAGGTCTATGTCGTCTCAACAGCTATCTAAAATGCACTTTAATTATGTAAGTAAAATAAAGTAAGTAGCAGCTCATTAACATCCCACTGCTGGGCACAGGCCTCTTCACTTCGAGGAGCGAGAGTTTTTAAAGCATAGACCCTCCACGCTGCTCCATTGCGGATTAGCAGGTGTACTCTCTATTCCTACACTCTTATAGTCCGACGTGATGGCAATCCGACACGATCGGAGAGAGATCAGACGCAGGACCGACGGCTTAATGTGCTCTCCGAGGCACGGAGGTGGATCACACCGCCAACTTCCCAACTTCGGGCAAATATTGAGAAAATCTCAATAGAAAACTCAATATTGATTTTTGAATTTGCCCAATCCAAGACTCGAACCCAAGACCTCAAGTCTGTAGTCGAACATGCTAACCACTAGACCAATGAGGCAGTTAATTATGTACTGACTTTTAATATATTGAAATGGTCTAAACATTAAATATCATCTATTATTGTGCTTGACTGTGATCTCACTCATTGAATTGTTAAGATGTAAACTAAGATCTCTGAAAGAACTGAACTGAACTGAAAGAACTGCCTCATTGGTCTAGTGGTTAGCATGTTCGACTACAGACATGAGGTCCTGGGTTCGAGTCCCGGGTCGGGCCAATTCAAAAATCAATATTGAGTTTTCTATTAAGATTTTCTCAATATTTGCCCGAAGTTGGGAAGTTGGCGGTGTGATCCACCCCCGTGCCTCGGAGAGCACGTTAAGCCGTCGGTCCTGCGCCTGATCTCTCTCCGGTCGTGTCGGATTCCCGTCACATCGGACTATGAGAGTGAAGGAATAGAGAGTGCACTTGTGTACTGTACCTGCCAATCCGCAGTGGAGCAGCGTGGTGGGTCTACGCTCTAAAAACCCTCGCTCCTCGGAGTGAGGAGGCCTGTGCCCAGCAGTGGGACGTTAAAGGGCTGCTACTTACTTACTTACTTAAACTAAGATGGCTACGTAAAAGCCTATGTAGTAGTTAGCCATCTCTCCCTTATTTAAAGATTCCAAATAATCAAAATAAAGTACATAATATAATCTTCATTTTGCTTAAGCTACAGTTCACATAACACAACTCAACGTTCCAGCGTTTTTAATGCAAATACTAACTCGTGTAATTTCTCAACATCCAATTTTTTACGGAGCAGATTCATGAATCCTTTTGCCTTCCATTAAAGTTTTTACGAGCAATACACTATTATATCCATGTATTTTTATAACCAAGATTAGATAATATTTGTTTTAGTCATTCTGTTATGGAATATTTGAATTAAAATAAAATTGCACGCGTCAAATGTATTTTCCCCTATGTATATATATAAAAGAGATATCCAGGTATCTGTTGAGTCATCACGATATCTCTGGAACCATAAGGCGTAGAGACTTGATATGAATATTCCTTTGGCCGAGTTGAGGCTGACCTCAACTAAGAACGGATTTTGCGAAATTCCACCCGCGACGGTGTTGCGAGGGCGTTAATTTAAAAGATTCAAATTTTCACATTTAAACAAAATTTAAACTTCATATTTACAAACTATATCCATTATGGTATGCAAAACTTGGTCAGAATTTTTTTTGACATAATGGAATCTATCAAAAGTAAATTTTAGGAAATTCCACCCTCAAAGGGCATTGCAGGTATTTTTCTTATTTGTAAAACAATTTCCCTAAATTAATGAAAATGCTACCAAAAAAACATTCCACACAGACGAAGTCGCAGGTTTAGCTTGTTTCATATACGAAAGAAAGAAAATTAGAATCTAATTTATTAATTACTACCTTATAAAGTATATTTACCAAATAGGTATAGGTAATTGAAACTCATAGGTTATTTTATTTTATAAACAATTGTAAAATCTATTGTATATAATATAAACTAACTCTTAATTACTATCTACAATTGCACCTATAGTATAATAGTTTGCAGCATAAGACGTAGGGATAGACAAACGAAAAGGTGCTCAGCGTTTACAAGCTACGTGTCTGCTATACTACGTAGACCTAGGGTTATGGTATATATTACTTTTTTTATATATATTTTTAATAATGCCAGTTTCAGTAACAGCGAATTATTGCTGGATTTGCCTTACAGGACATTACAAGTACAACGTATTTTACACATGATATAAAGCCTTTTAAGATTGTTTAGTATTTAAGTCGCGGACAATGCTCATCTTATCTCTAAATTGAACTAGTTTTTTAAGAAAATAAACATTAAATTCACCCTTATTCTATCTGCTACAACATCTGGAGTATTTCGCATCACAAAACGTAAGGATAGACACACAAAGAGGTGCTCAAAGTTTGCAAGCTACGTCACTACCGCGCTGTTAAAGCCAGAGTTTATGTTTACGCTAACACTCAGACAAATCGAAAACTGTGGTTGTCGCAATTTCGCAAACCGGGTCGGGATTAGCAGTAGAATAGCTGGTTAGGCCGTTTCAAACTGCCATTTTGATTGTTTCATGCCTAATTAATTTCTGCGGCTTTTGTATGATATGTTTGGTGTGTTCATTTAGTTGATTATTATCATACGTGCGACATCCGATACTATTGCGTGTACATTAATAATTATATTGTATATTTGTCTAATCCCTCCGATAAATCTATATATACTAGCTGTTCCCCGCGGTGTTATCCGCGTAGTCCTGGATCCCGTAGGCATAGGGGGAAACCTGTCTCAGTGAGAGTCCACGGCGCAAATTATGAAGGATGAATTTTATGACGACAGTCTACATTTCGAATGAAGTCCAATTCCGTAATTACTTGAAAGGTAAAGCGAAACTCGCTTCCAAAAAACTTGGGGTGCTTAACAGAGCTAAACGATTCTTCACAACCAAAAATCGTTTAGCCTTGTATAAAGCCTAAATTCGGCCACACTTAGAATATTGCTGCCACCTTTGGATTGGTGCACCCCAGTATCAACTCCTTCGTTGAAAGTTGAAAGAATATTTTACTAGGGATTAATTATTGGAGCAGTGAGAAGTATCAACTTTCTGTAAAAATGAAAATTGTTGGGATGTGGCTACATTATAAGATGAACATCCTCAAGGGCAAAAAACACCACTCCGAAGAAAAATATGTTTAAAAAAAAATTATCGTGTTTTGTTTTCTTTTTTTTACACCTATGAAATACTTGTATTTTGAACAAAAAGTATTTGGTAACTGAAGCTGAAGTGGCAATGGGCGGGGCACATAGTCCGATGACCTGAAGGACGTTGGCGTGCAAAGGTGAACAGTGCGTGTTGCCAGTGATCACCCACGGATCGAAAAGGTGTTCGCTGACTATGGGCCTCATTTGCAAGCTCAAAGTTACACAGCCTGCGACGGAGAGAGAGATCAAATCAGATACGAGGAGATCCGTAGAAGAACCAAAGTCACCTACATAGTCCTAAGAATCACGAAGCTAAAAGGGCAATGGGCGGGGCACACAGTCCGACGAACTGATGGGCGTTGGGGTTCAAAGGTGCTGGAATGGCGACCCCATACCGGAAGGCACAGTGTAGGCAGACCACAAGGTGGACAGACGATATAAGGAGCGTCGCCAGTAGCCGCTGGAGCCAGGCGGCACAAGATCGGGAACAGTGGGCATCATTAGGTGAGACCTATGTCCAGCAGTGGACGTCCATCGGTTAAAGTGAGTGAGTGAGAGAAAGAAACAAATCGACAGAAGCCGAAAACGAATTTGTTTTATTCCATGTAAAGTTATGTACACCATTACGTGGAATTATAGTCAAACTACAGCATTATTGTCAACCTGTCAGCAATAATAATTAAAAATACTTAACCACCATTGGTATTGGTAATCACATACAGAATAATAGATTGGAAAATAGCAATTAATATACCCTTGTCAAAATTGGTTGCAAACCATATTAATGGTTTTGCGGTTGATGAAATTTTGCTAGCTGGCGGTCTCATAAATAAGTTACGCTGCGGATTAAGGACATAGATTTAAAAACTACAGATAATATTCATATATATATATATATATATATGTGTGTGTGTCGGATTAAGAGAGAAGGAAGAAGCACAAAGCCTAGGGCCATAGGGTTCAATTTCAATGCTGTGGGCGTTGGTGTTCCCGATATCAATTTACACAAACTCATTAATAATAATAGCTAGGAACGCGACAGTTTAAATAGTCGATCGCTCTGGCGGACCGTCACCTGAGAACTGGGGAGACGCGCGTCGGATTGTCACTATTGACTCTGCCCCACTTATAAGTAAGTAGCAGACCATTAACGTCCGACTGCTGGGCACAGGCCCCCTCGCTCATATGAGAGAGGGTTTTTAGAACATAGACCCACCACGCTGCTCCACTACGGATTGGCTGGCATGGTACACAAGTGTACTCTCTATTCCTTCACTCTCATAGTCCGATGTGACGGGAATCCGACACGACCGGAGAGAGATCAGGCGCAGGACCGACGGCTTAACGTGCTCTCCGAGGCACGGGGGTGGATCACACCGCCAACTTCCCAACTTCGGGCAAATATTGAGAAAATCTTAATAGAAAACTCAATATCGACTTCGAATAAGCCCGACCCGGGACTCGAACCCAGGACCTCATGTCTGTAGTCGAACATGCTAACCACTAGACCAATGAGGCAGTCTTTTCGCTTAGATCTTATAAACTATTCATCAGATTTTAATGCAGTTTTCATCATTAGATAAAGTGATTCAAGTGGAAAGTTTATATATATAATACATGCATATTTTAGTAAATAAAAGTCTATAAATTCAAAGATTTGAATTGTGATATCGTAACAAACATATTTTTCTGCGATTTAATCGAAAAAGCTGGTTTAACCTTACGAGATAGATCAAATTAATGTGCTACGAATTGTTTATCTTGAAAAGATAGATATAAAGGTCCGCGATTGTATATGTTAATCTCGAAAGGGTAACCCACAGTTACCATTTTCATCTTTTATATATACAAAAATATATGTTATTTACAAAGCTATTTTTTACAATACATAACTTGTATATTTCATGTAGATCAAAACTGCCATTAACAGCATTTCATTAAAACATATCTTAGAAGATATTAGAGATTTTAAAAGTCGTGTTTTTTATCATCAGGCAGATATATTATGTGGACCAAAAGGTATTTGATGATCAAAAGAACTTTTAAATTTGAATACGAAAAAAAAATGGTTATTTATTTGTAATTAATTGCAAGATTATATATTTCATTCTTTTTTTTATCTAATAATATATTTCTGCTTTGTGTATGTTTTTCAAGTAGGATCTTTTTGGTTTGTTTGGTATATTTTATTTCTATAATACATATAAAACTGTTTGTTTCCCAAATAAAATGTAATAAAAATATTACAATTAATGCAACAAAGGAAAAGTTTTAATAGTTTGACAATTAATTTGGCTACGTCCAAAGCGATCGCTAACCGCATCCTCCACTGCTATGCTCTGCGATTGACGGGTTGCGAGATTCGTGCCAGTGGTGTGCATTTACGCAATTACGCAATTAGTAGACATAATTTAATAATATATTAATATAAACTTTAAATACCCATAATAATTGTTAGATAGCCTAATTTTGCAAAACCTGTTTCATGTCTTTATACGTTTTCTTGCGTTTACTAGACATTATCCCTTAGATTGTCTGAAAGTTAATTCGCAGCTATTTCACTAACAATCTTCTGATTGAAATAACTGCGAATGACGCCAAATTGGCTCTTGGAACTTAAATGTTCATGAAAGACTACCAAATGTTATGGTTTTTATGTTTGCTAATAGTTAAACTATACAATGTTATCCTTTGTTTAGTAAATTATGACTTTGGTGTAGCGTCATGTTGCGCTAAACTTTGAGATAGTATAAAAAGTCCGTTTTGTATTTATAGAATCATATCTTAAAAATTAAAACATTTTTCAAGGGTTTTCAGTATTATCCACATCACTTATATAATCGAAAATACAAATTATCACTAATAGACATTCACAGTTTATAAAATACCACAAAGAATCTTAGCTACCTTCGACGCACCGTTAGTAAAGGTCACTTTGTAACTGAATTTTTTTTCTATTGTCTGGTGATATTTCTACACATCATTTGTTACGATAATTACCGAGAAACGAAATAGGTAACACATTATGACTTAAAAAGAAAGAAATGCTTATATTTCTGATTGCCCGATTTGAGACAAAACTATCGTATCTTGTCACCTGTTTTATGTCTTTATATGTTTTCTTGTGAGTACTAGATATGTTATCTTATAAATGAAAAACACAATTCAAAATAAAAATTTGTTTTTACCTACCTTTATATACTTTGATGCCATCCAGCTAAAGCAACTATTTAGCAAATTGATTCCATTTACAATCACTGAATTCGGATTTTCCCATATTACTAATGGATCAAGAACTATAGGGGTGTAGTAATTAGCAGACGGTTAACATCCCACAGCTGGGCATGACCTCATGATTGATCATAGGAAAGAAGTTTCTTAGAGCATAGACCGACGACTTAACGTTTCCTTGAATCAAATTAAGTTGGAACATATCGCCAAGTTCCCAACCTTAAGAATGTGTTAACAGTAAACCCAATATCACTTATTGGTTTTGCTGACATGTAAATCGAAACCAGAACCACCTATCTGTAACCAAACAAGCTAACCACTTCACCAAGGAGGCAATTGATATATATAAGAGATATCCAGGTATCTATTGACTCATCACGATAGCTCTGGAACCATAAGGCGTAGAGACTTGATATAAATATTCCTTTTGCCGAGTAGAGGTCAGCTAAGATCGGAATTTGCGAAATTTCACCCGCACTGGAGGGTTGCGGGGGTGTTAATTAAAAAAGTTCAATTTTTCACGATAAAAAACTTCACATTTACAAACTATATCTTTTATGGTATGTAAAACTTGGTCAGATTTTTTTTTACATGATAGGATCTATAAAAAGTAAATTTTAGGAATTTCCACCCTCAAAGGGCACGCGGGTATGTTTCTTATTTGTAAAACAATTTTCCTAAATTAATGAAAATGCTACCAAAAAAGCATTCCACGCAGACGAAGTCGCGGGTTCAACTAGTTTATATATAAGAGATATCCAGGTATCTATTGACTCATCACGATATCTCTGGAACCATAAGGCGTAGTGACTTGAAATTTGGTAGGAATATTCCTTTTGCCGAGCAGAGATCAGCTAAGAACGGATTTTACAAAATTTCACGTGCAAAAGGGGTTGCGGGAGTGTTAATTAAAAAAATCTAATTTTCCCATTAAAAAAAATTGTAAATACAAACTATAATGCTAACCAAAGAACATTCCACGCAGACGAAGTCGCGGGTTCAGCTAGTACAATATATAGGGAATGATCGAACTAATAGTAGGAATTTAATAAACAATTCTGAATACCTAATTACCTACTGTAATGTTTATTTCAAAATGTCAGGTGCATTATAACCGGATACGACATTACTAACCACAGCTATGTGGTTGGGTAAAAACGGTGGGGATTCAAAAATGAAAATGTATTAACATTTTATGAAATTACGAAAAACCGAAACAAATATGCATCAAAAATTAAATGCTCAATTTTTTTTACACGCCAGATATAAATTTGAAATTAAACGGGCACATTTTGATATATCTTACTAAACAACGTCACTAGCAGCAGGGTTTTTGAGTTTGATTACCGGCAGGGCAGATTTAGGAAATCATATTTGTTTAGGTCTGAACTCATGTGAGGCTTTGGACGTGGCTAGTTATAGTGTCTAACAGAGAACTCATGCTGAAAAACAATAAAATTGACAGCGACCCTGAGACTACAGTCCGAAAACATATATAAAACTAGCTATTCTCAACGGCGAGTAAAGTAGTGACTAACATTGAGAAAGGTATGCTTAGATGGTTTTGGCACGTAAAGAGAAGGAATGAAAAGAGACTGACAAAAAGCATTTATGAGTCAAGAGTGAATGCAAAAGTTGGAAGGGGAAGACCTAGGCGAACGTTCCTAGACCAAATCCAGGACATTTTAAATAAGGGCGAGGTCAAGAGTACTCTAAACCGACGAACTTGTATGAAAGGTTTAATGAGAATGAAAGAAGCGAAGGAGATATGCAAGGATCGTGGCAAGTGGAAGGACGTTGTCTCTGCCTACCCCTATGGGAATGAGGCGTGATGCTATGTTTGTATGTATTCTCCGCTGAGCTTTCCTCGTTCTGAACAGAACAAGAAAATAAACATCTTTCTACAACATAACAAATCTCATAGATGACCTAGAGAATTCATGCCAAGAAAAATTGTAATTTATTAATGATGTTGTCCGTTAAGAAGTTGCTTTGAGCTGTTTATGAATTCTTCTAAGAACTGGGCGTGAAGGACCCGTGGTATTTTCTCATTTTTTAATCGGTTATTTTTCTTTAAAGGTAATTTTGAGGATCCATAGTCATTTCCAACCATGGGAATCTATTAACGACAGACAGTGACTGGCCAGCCTTACTAAACCACAATTAGCAATCCAAATATACCAAAAAAGTGCTTACTTACAAAATACAAATGTCGGAAGTGAAACGTCATTGGCAAACTAATTTTTAAGTCTTGTTTATATTTATACAAATATAAAACTTTAGATTTCCGAGACTTAGAGGGATTGCAAAAAGGAAGATATGTTAGGAATTTTATGAGTTTATTTGTCACTAAAATATTAATACAAATTTAAAAAAAAAAAACTCAAATGACGATATGTAAGTAAAAATGCCACGTTTTTTTGTCAATATCGGAAAAGATTAATAAAATTTGGTTTTCGAATTTCAAATCTAGAAAAGAGAGTTTATGAAATATTTTTATTTTATTTTTCATGAAAATTAGTACATTAAATTATTTAATGACGAGAGGAAAATTATAATGCCACATGTTATTTGTAAATATTAAAACTAACTAACCTTTAAACAAATTAGCATAGGAAACGGAATTTTACCGCAAAAATACTCATTAAATTTTCGTATATATGATATCCAACGCCAATCAGTGATTGACCACAGCTGTAAACATTATATTTAGGAATCAAAAACTGTGAAAATACACGATTTTCATATATTAAGCCACTCAAAAATTTTATTGCGGCTGAAAGGCATTACAGTTTACAACTTTATGAAACGCGTGTCACAGTCCGTACGTGGAAATGTCACAATAATTAAGAGGTCAACCCAATTATTATTCACAGTGGCATTACAAGCCAATTTTCTGAAAATTAACTGTAATGGACGCCTATAGGTCGGACTATATGTGTGACACATGACATACAATCAACTGAACGATTAATGGTCACCCCATATTAACCCTACCTATGAATTTTATTATAGACGAGCAATGCCCCGCAACTGCCTTATTGGTCTAGTGGTTAGCATGTTCGACTACAGACGTGAGGTCCTTGGTTCGAGTCCCGGATCGGTCCAATTCAAAAATCAAAATTGAGTTTTCTATTAAGATTTTCTCAATATTTGCCCGAAGTTGGGAAGTTGGCGGTGTGATCCACCCCCGTGCCTCCGAGAGCACGTTAAGCCGTCGGTCTGCGCTTGATCTCTCCCCGGTCGTGTCGGACTATAAGAGTGAAAGAATAGAGAGTGCACTTGTGTACTATGCCTGCCAATCCACAGTGGAGTAGCGTGGTAGGTCTACGCTCTAAAAACCCTCTCTCCTACGAGTGAGGAGGTCTGTGCCCAGCAGAGGCACGTTAATAGGCTGCTATTTACTTTTTTTTTGCTTAATGTTTCAGATATTGATCTCGTGGCAGTGGAAAGTCTACGAAATTCGTTATATCTTCTGAATGGAATGTCCTATTTTAATAATTTAAAATATATTTTAGAGGGATTGAAACGGCCTTTAATAAAACATTTAATAGGATAAGAATTAATATAGAGATATGAAGAATATGGTTTGATTATTACAGCCATTTTTATAACATTTTAAAATGTAAAAACGTAGTTACAGTGGCATAATTATAGTGGTTGGACATATGGTATGTTCGACTTTTTTGTAGATATTAATATGTTCTATAACATTGTAGAACATTTTTTTGATCTATCATCAATAGTTTCCCCATAGCATGCGATGACAGATTTTTTGTGACTAATTTTTTCACACCTTGGGTTATATTAATGATTTTTTATCAGGGATCCCTATTTGATAAAGTAATATAGCCTATGTCGCTC
The DNA here is from genome assembly GCA_015832385.1 of Elymnias hypermnestra. Lineage (NCBI taxonomy): Eukaryota > Metazoa > Arthropoda > Insecta > Lepidoptera > Nymphalidae > Elymnias > Elymnias hypermnestra. The sequence goes on along the minus strand of JACTOM010000931.1, from coordinate 1,212,610 downwards.
AATGAAAACGCAGCTTTTTAATTGTTAAAAAGTATTGAAATCGATCTTGTAATTTTTATATGAAAACGTTACAAACCTAAGATAGAAACAGATTATTTTCATGCACGTAATTTCAGTCAGTACTCTGTCCGTTTGTAACAAATTTACAACGGGTTCAGAAAGTTGATTCCACTGAGAAGATACCGGCAAGAAACAGTTACTCTTTTTAATATAGTTTTGTGGGTTACAATGTGTATTATTTTGCTTCTGTGTGAAATTGGAATCAAGTCCAAACATTTTCATCACCTAAATAATCTTCCAATTATAATATGCCTTTTATAAATGGATGTTTTTACATATTTCTTAGAATTTAGTGGAGACAAATCCAAAACTTATTGAGGTAGCTTATTAAAAACCGACAAATGATTTGTGAACCTTAATCTCTAAATCATGGCTTATGCTCAGGGTGACTGATGTATTGATATGGTTTAAGACTATTTCAATCTGTATAACTTTACATTTATCGCATTATACTCCTTCGTGAAATCCCGTTTATTGGTTTGTAGTTTATTATGAATAGACATTTGACAAAGGACTTTGTTTTATATAATATCATAAAAATTAGTTTCTTATTTCAAAATATTTCTGTTTTGCGTAACTGAGAAGCTCTCGTAATTGGGCTACTTTAACAAAAGTTTACAAAGAAACAATAAATTTAGACGTGAATTTGTAAATTACGCACGAATTTGACGCACGCAATTTATAAACTCAAGTCATCAATTAACTCAATCTTTGCTTTTTATTATAACAAATTTTATTTACGTAATTTAATTTCATAAAATCCGTTTTTAGCTGACCTCTACTCGGCAAAAGGTATATTCCTACCAAATTTCATGTCTCTATACCTAATGGTTGCAGAGATATCGTATTGAGTCAATAGTTAACACCCCCGCAACCCCACTTGCGGGTGGAATTTCGTAAAATCCGTTCTTAGTTGAACTCTACTCGGCAAAAGGAATATCCCTGCTAAATTTCAAGTCTCTACGCCGTATGGTTCCAGAGATATCGTAATGACTCAATAGATACCTGATATCTCTTATAGATATATAGATATATTCCTTCCGTAGATTGTACAGCATAAAAGTATTATATATTCCATACTGACCAATACACAATGCAAAAATATTTCATAATACGTTTAAAAATGCTAGATCAACCACGAAACACTCTTGGCGGTTGGCCAGCGACATCGTGTACACCGATGTAACCAAGTTATTTGCTTGTTAAACCCCAGATCGCATCCAAAATATTAAATATTTAAAAATGCTCCTATGAATATATGCCGTAACTTGGCGGCCACCCAGAAATATTGTACCACGGTGTTGACATGGTGTGGGTAAGTCAAGCCAAAGGATGTATAGCCAAGTCTTTTATGACGCCTTCTTTGATAATATTTGATAGTAGGGATCGTGATTTCCTTAATCCAGCGTAAACAGCTGAATAGGTCATGATCACTAGCTGTTCCACGCGATGTTACCCACGTAGTTTTCGACACTTAGGTGTATAGTGAAACCCGTTCTTACTAAATCCATTTGGTGCAAAAGGTACGATTTATGTTTAAACTATCCATGCCTTTATAACTATGTTTGGCAAACTTGGGCAGCAACAACAAAATAAGATAAATATCTGTTAGAATGGAAAAGAGAGAAGTATATTGGGAGTATGACGAATAGATAAAATAAATTTGAAAAGAATAAAAAACCGAATTCGAGACGAAGACGAAAATAATAACTGAATAGTACCCCAGGGAAAGCAAAAAAAGACCAGTAAAACGATGGAAAGATGACCTGAAGAAAGTAGCAGGATCAAAATGGCTGTGTACAGCAAGATATAGGTACAGATGGAAAAGAGTTTTTGGGTATCATTTTTAATAATTTAGGCTAACTATTTTACAAATAAGACACAGGCGTAAAATTTTTAATCGAGATATTAGCTAAGAGTCATTACAAATACTTTATTGCTCTTCCTGAGGTTTTATGCTGTCTGTAGTAGTACCAAATTTTAGTTAAAATGGTTCAGTAGTGAAAGCGCGACCGACAAACAGTGTTACTTTCGTACTTATAATATTAGTAAGAATTGTGATTTTATACCCTTTGAACGTCAATGCACTTTTATTAATTGCTGACAGATGAGCGCTTGACGGTGATCACACCTGATGATACAGTCTAAGATAGAAGCGCGCTAATTTGATTGATACATAGCTTCGAACCGGAACACAAATATCTTTGCTTGGTGGTACGTATTTACTGGTGGGGTGGTAATTAGTCACGGCCGAAGACTCCCACCAGCCTAGACTCAAACAAATTTCTACCGGAGGTTGAACACGGGACCATTGCCAGTAAAGCGCCAAGAGGCCGTCAAATCATTCCTATTTCCGTAGACATTCATATTCTTCAAATTATTTTCACATCTCAAATATATAACCCCGAAGGAAAATCAACTGAAACAATTCTATAAGTAAATGTCACAATATATGAGTAACTACGTGACTCACGCCGCTTTCCCTTTTCAGTGAGTTGTTCAGAAGGGAATTCCGCTGAGTCACCGTTTTTCCAATTAGACTTGTCAAAGGAAAAAACTATGTTTCAGCAGACGTAAATTGAAACAAAATTACCCACGGAAGGCGGTTCCTGAAAACGGTGTTACATCTGTATAGATACACGTTCATTCATATATACGTCGAGAGTGCTGATGTGAAAGTATTTTTTTACCAATTTATTTGACGGCCTCGCTGGCGCAGTGGTGCGAGTATTCGCTTTGCTAGCGGAGGTCCCGGGTTCGATCCCCGGTAGGACGAGTTTAGGAAATTGTATTTTCTAATTTGTCTGAGTCTGGACTAGTGGGAGGCTTCGGCCGTGGCTAGTTACCACCCTACCAGCAAAAACGTAGCGCCAAACAAAGAAATTTGTGTTCCGGTACAATGCTGTGTAGAAACCGTAAGGGGTATATCGCCTCTTAACAGATTAGCGCGCTTCCAACTTAGACTGTATCATCACTTACCATCAGGTGAGATCACATGTCAAGCGCTAATCTGTCAGCAATAAAAAAAATAAAAAAAAAATATGACATAATAAGAGTATGAAATTTAACAGAGTAATAAAACTGCAGCGTGGAGGGGACATGGAGACATTATCTCATCGAAGCTCTTCACCGCGGCCTTGTAAGTACTCTTTAAGCTAATGGACTGGGTATCAACATAGACGGCGAGTACATCACTCATCTACGGTATGCCGACGACGTGGTCATTATGGCAGAGATTCTAGAAGATCGTAATACTATGCTCGATTACCTCAACAGACATGGTAGGCTTAAAAATGAACATGGATAAGACGAAAGTTATGTCCAATATCCATGTCCCTTTTTTTTCGCTGGGAAATGCATTTACGCACCCCGGCTGAAAGTCATACTTTCATCCAGGAGTCTGGGACTCGCTGAAGAGCAGAATACCCACTAAAACCCAGCGAGACCCTCAGTGTCACAACAGAAGTATCAGAGGTTCAGTGGGGATATTACGCTCTGGGACTCTGGACATCGTCTGTCACGACCGTTCAGAATAGATGGAGACTCGCAAAGGCACGTCTCCTGGCTCCCGGCCTACTCCTGCGGATAGAGGTAGCCTCAGCTGCAGCTTCCCTCTCCCTGTCTGATGTCTCCTTCTGTAAGATGACATTCTTACAGAAGGACGACACTTTCACTGCTGAGCATATAGCCGACTATGGTCATCAGCGAGAGTTCACCGCCAACGAGAGAAATCAGAGGGTGCCGTTGAGGCCCCCCAAGCCGGGCATTCTGCCACAGTATGATGAGATGTGCAATATCCATGTCCCGCTCTACCCAATCGTCACCGAGAACTCAGCACTCGAAATTGTTAACGAGTATACATACCTGGGACATGTAGTCCAGATAGATAAGTCCAATTTCGGGAAAGACGTCAACCCCCGGATCCAATTCGGTTGGGCAGCGTTTGGAAAGCTACGTAAGATTTTTTCATCCAATATCAGTGTCAGAAGACCAAAGTCTTTGAACAGTGCGTGTTGCCAGTAATCACCTACGGATCGAAAAGGTTGTCGCTAACTATGGGCCTCATTTGAAAGCTCAAAGTCACACAGCCTGCGACAGAGAGGACTATACTTGCAGTTTCTCTATGCGATCAAATCAGAAATGAAGAGATCCGTAGAAGAATCAAATCGACGACATAGCCCTAAGAATCACGAAGCTGAAGGGGCAATGGGCGGAGCGGGCCCGAAGGTGCTGGAGTGGCGACCCGCACCGGACGGCGCAATGTTGGCAGATCCCCCACAAGGTCGACCGACGATATGAGGAAGGTTGCCGGTAGCCGCTGGAGCCAGTCGGCACAAGATCGGGCACAGTGTGCATCATTATGCGAGATCTTTGTCCAAAGAACGTTTATCGGTTGCAGTGAATGAGAGAGATACGAATTTTTATATGTTTGCTTTTAGTCTGAAATTGCATTCCTGAATAATTCCGAAATTCCCTTACGGAAGTGGTTATATGAATCTTTAAATAGGTCTAGGCTCTTTAGAAATTTTATTGTATGGACGTACGATACGTGGTATGGGAAAGTAGCTACCAGGATGTATTCTTGCATATAGTACAACAAATGTTTCCAATTGCATTACGTCTTGGTTTTGTTATATATTATTAATTTGTCTAAGTTTTTGTGGCGTATCTAATGAGTAACGAGTAGCATTATTTTGTATAAAAATTGGTCCAGTAATTTTCAGCTAAGCAGGCACGCACGCTAGATCCCAGGTTTGTATTGAGGCAAAACAAACTAAGGAAATATTATTACATATGTTAATTACATGTAAACTTATGAGGCTTGGTTAGCACCTAGTGTACACTAGAAGCAATTGCGTTCCTGTACGATGCTACAATAATTGATTCAGGATTAGCGTACATCTTTCTAAGATTACTCACGAACGTGGTATCTCGTGGTATCGTTACTCCAAAANGATACCCTGTACTGTTCTTGAAAATAATAATAAATAATAATAAATTTATACAAAAATGAGGCCCTATTTCCCTATATCATGGCGTCATGCGCGTACGACTGGACATTCAATAATTATTTTGTTGTTCTGTCATATTATAGCCAGGAGAAGGTTCGAATGAAAGAAGAAATTAACAAAATTACGTTCAACGCCAGAATTTTGAATAAAACTTAGACACTATAGTAACTTTTCTAATGTAACCTTTTGCCGTTTGACAAAAACCTATATATGCTCTATATGCGTGTGTGTATTACGTTTTTTATTATATGAATGCCCGAATTAGCCCGAAGTTGGGTAAGTTGGCAGTGTGATCCACCCCCGTGCCTCGGAGAAGCACGTAAAGCCGTCGATCCTGCGCCTGATCTCTCTCTGGTCGTGTCGGATTTCCGTGACATCGGAGTATGAGAGTGAAGGAATAGAAAGTCCATTTGTGCATTATGCCTGCTAATCCGCAGTGGAGCAGCATGGTGGGCCTATGCTTATAAAACCCTCTCTCCTATGAGTGACGAGGCCTATACTTACTTTCTCTATATAAACTACAACAGTGGAAAATACACATTCCTACGTCATCGCAATTTTCGCAAAAGGTGTATAAAGTTTTTAACGTTTTAATATATAGATATGTTGTTGTATATTAAGTAATGTTAGATTAAAAATGAATTTAAACGAACATTTACTCGTCTATAGTATTTTTTTTTAATGCTGATAAACTAGTGTCTGACTGTGTTCTCACCTGATGATAAGTGATGATACAGTCTCAGATGGAAGGGTGCTAGCTTGGTAAGGGGTAATTTACATTTTATAGTGTCTGCAACTGAAACGAAAATATTTTGATTGGCAGTATGTTTTTGCTGGTAGGTTAAAAACCGTAAACCTCATACAAAATAGTAAATGCGATTTAGTGGACTTGCCCTTCCGGATATGGAACCAAGTAGCAATTTCTGGCGAGGCTAGTATTCATAGCATTGCACTACTGATGCCTAATGATGATGAGTACCAAAAAATACACATGCAAGGAAGTTTTACTTTAAAAAGTTGTATAAGGTCTTCTGAACAACTGTATTTCCTTAACATAATAAATGCTTACACTATAAAGCAATAATACCAACAATGTAGCAATTAGAAGAACAATAAAATTATTTTAAATTGTTGATGAAATTTTGATCGTAATAAAACAATCAAGTTGGTAATAAGCTTATCGAGTGATTACGTCCAGTCTATATTACTGACAAATTCTCGGTGAAACTTTGTTCCATCTTAATATTCATAAATATTCAGTTACAATTCAATTACATGCTCCGATATAAACCGAATATATTTAAGCTACTTTCATACAGGCCACGATAAAAGTTATAAGAAATATCTTTTATATATACTACTTAATTAACGCATCTTCGCATCGCAATTAAAAAAATGAGGATGNTAATAAAACAATCAAGTTGGTAATAAGCTTATCGAGTGATTACGTCCAGTCTATATTACTGACAAATTCTCGGTGAAACTTTGTTCCATCTTAATATTCATAAATATTCAGTTACAATTCAATTACATGCTCCGATATAAACCGAATATATTTAAGCTACTTTCATACAGGCCACGATAAAAGTTCTAAGAAATATTTTTTATATATACTACTTAATTAACGCATCTTCGCATCGCATTTTAAAAAATGAGGATGGGAGTAAGAGAATGAAACATATTTTAAAGTCTACTCTTAGACCTATACAATATTTATATAAAACTTCATAAAAATCAATTGAGTCGATTTAGATTAGTTGGATAAACATTACGGCACGAGATTTTTATATATAAGACAAATATGCTGACCTAGTAAGAGGATATTACTTGATATCTTTTGAGATGGCTACTTCTTCAACGTTCTCCACCCTTGGATATTCTGATAGCTATGGCTGTTAGTAGACAAAAAAGGTTTACAGTCAGACCATTCGCAAGATGGGGGAAGGGGGATGGGCAAGAAATACAATTTAGGAGGCATTTTGATAACTTTTAAGATACGATGGCTTGAGTCGCGTAGATTCTTGTTCCATCCCTAGACAAGCACCAATACGTTTCTCTTTTTAAAAATAATTTACTGCTTTATTATTCATTCCAATACATCAATTTGTTTTTATCATCGTGACTTAATATCCCGGGAATAATTTCGGAGTAAAGTAGTGGCTTTATACTCTGGAATCCTCTCTCATATAATTACTACTTACTTAGGTCTTGCCTTTTCTGCTAACTGAAACGACGTATATACTCGTTTATGTAGAAATGCAGGCCAAATAGATGCAGGATAACGGGCGCGTTTCAAAGACGATCCACGAACCAACTTATCGTCAAGAAGATTGCACCAAACTTGCAGGCCTAGATGATAATTGTAAATTTACGTTCAGCTTCAGGTAAATTTCTTATAGTTCCTATACAACATCGTACTGGAAAGCATATTTGCTGGTATGGTGGTAAATAGCCACGATCGATACCTTTTTTTTCGCTGGTAAATGTTTTAACGCACTCTGAGCAACAGTGTGGTACTCACTGAAAAGACAGAATACTTATTTAAACCCAGCAGTCCCAGGTCATCCTAAAGTGGGATACCAGCGGCTAGCGTAATCCAATATGGTATCCTGAATGAAGCCGAATCAAGACTCAAGACGGCGACGGATAGCAGGGGCATTAGGAACAACCTCCCGCTCCCTCTCAAGTGCCTTCTTTAGCGCGACAACAATCTTGCAAAAGGAGGCTACCGTCCTCCACCCTGCTTCGCTGGTGACCATTATGGCAGATGGGCGATTCCTCCCGGCACGCAATATGATGCAGGTACTTCCCGAAACAGCCATGTCCGGTGAACACCTTCACCAGTCTATAGCAGAGACTACTGTCCTAGCAGAGGGCGGAACGCCGCCACTGTCGCCACATCTGTCATGGGGGCGAGTCCCCCATGACCAGGATCTCTCGATTTAATTATCAGAGTCCTTTCAACTAGGATTCTGATCCTACGGGCCTTGTTATTACCAGACGGTCCACTAGTCCTATCAATAGCCACAATCGAAACAGTCATATTAGAAAATGCAATTTCCTAAACCTGTCAACTTGGAAATCGAACCCAAACCTCTGTTAGTGAAATAAGTACTGAAGGTACGACAATAGCTTCAAAATATCTGCGTTTAATTGCAAGAGATAGAGCAAGGAATAATTCTCTCTAATAATTGTATAGTTATTAAAATATAATACTTTAACATTTAAATGAGCACTTAAGTGGCTCGTGTATAAATTAATTTTCATTAGCATTCCGCACCCAAAATATCTACCACTGGGGTATTAATTAAACATTGAAACAAAGCTCCCGAGCTAAAAGTTTAAGAGCCTTATATAAATTAGGCGAAAACCATTTATTGTTTAAAACGCGAAAACAATTTTATAACTCAGTTCAAACAGCGATATTATAATGCAGTGTTTGTTTCGACGCTAATACTCCACCTTAAGAGACACTTCTTATCAAATATTAAAAAAAAAAATCACAATCTCTACGGCACAAAGTGTTTAAAGCTATAATAAAGCTTTATCTACTGTCCAATCTTTCTGACTAACGAAAAGTCTTCCATAGGCACCGTGATAGAAAACTAATCTATATATATTTAGATTAGCAACTTTTTTTTTCTTTGTTATCGATAAACTTGAAAACTACTGGACCGATCGGAATGAGACCAAGACCATTCCACGCGGAATTAATTGTAGAAGGTTCATTTTTTTAATTCATCAACCTTTTACCATCTTTTTTTTTTTCAAATTTACGTGGATAGTCATTTATAATATAAAAATGAATCGCAAAATGTGTTGCTAAGCGCATAACTCAGCAACGCCTGGGTCAATTTTGACAATTCTTTTTTTTTATGTTTTTTGAAGTCCAAGGATGGTTTTTATGGCGTTAAAAGTTCGAATAATTGCAGGGGAAGGCCCTAAAAACAGCCCTTTTCCGTTTCCCATACATACGTTTTCTAACTATTTTAATTAAATAAAGTCAATTTGACCTTTATTACTATTGAATAGCAATAAAGGTCAAATTGATTGAAAGAACATAATAAATTACAAGTACTCACTGTCAATTTGCACTTTATTATCGCTGCAGGAAGTTCCAAATCAAATGAATAGTCACAATCCGTAAGAGTTAAAAATATTTAGTACTGCTGTAATTACATTACGAAAATCATTCGTAAAACTGAAATCTGCCACACTTCAAATCATTTTGACAGAACGAAGTCTGTCGGGTGTGCTAGTAAGATAAAAACTAAAACTTTTAAAAACAAATATTTCATAAGTAATTTTAATTACGTATTTTGGTTTTACTTATAAAATATCAACAATTGTCAAGTTTTTAATTTTTAATTTAAATTTTTCATTTTTATACATATTTTATTAATTGTATTTTTCTGTACAAATATTTTCGATGTGACTGAATTATTTAAACGTAGCTTATAATTTTGGTGCAATGTTTCAATTAAATCTATGAAAACAAAACACCAATTTCCTTTACAAGCTAAACTAAAAAACACAACACCCGGAACACGAAATGCAATACCCTAAATCCGGTTTATCAACGAACCAGCGGAAATAGATTCAGAAGCGACCACTTCCGCTGTGAATCGATTCGGCGGGAAGGCTTTATTTTTTACACTTCCGAAAGAACAAATCGCAAATAGATAACGGTTTTCTATCAAATCAAATAAAAATCTTGCGTCGTCAAACTCAATCGGAATAAATTAAAGTAGTAGGGTACAATGGGGCAATCGGAGTCAGTAGGTAATGGGAGTCACCCTCATATCCACGAAACAGTAATAACAAGCGAGGTGCAAAAGGCATCCCATCACCCAGCATCTCGTAGAACAGCTCGCGTCAATCAGCAATGAGATACGTCGGTATTTTATTTTTGTGATCCGCTGATGTAAATTAGAAGGTAACGACAGGTAAGAAATACTTGATTAGCGTCACAAAGACGTTTTCCCGCCCTCTAAGTCTCGGAAATCTAAAGTTTTAGATTTGTATAAATATAAAAAAGATTTATAAATTAGTTTGTCAAAGAAGTTTCACTTCTGACATGTGAACGTTGTACGCACGCACTTTTTTAATTTATTATTTTTCTTTTTATAGTGACTTCCGGTAAAAATATTCAAATACTGTATATGGTTTCACTGGTAAGCTATTGAGAAAAAATTAAAATAGGAATTTATTGAGGGTACAGAAAAAAAACATGGAACGTTAAAGGTCAGAGAAAAAATTATAATCCAGAAGAAGGATCTTAAGACAAGAAAGCACCAAATGCGATAAGAATCGAACGATAATTCTGTATCAGATGTTGGCATTGATGGCTTATGCGAGGTCTACAAGGATGACTACGCAGAAGATGCTAGGAACAGTCAATTAAGTAAATTATGTTTAAAGGCAGTTGCAATAAATAGTTTGTATTATTTTTGCCTAATTCACCCTGATTATCCTCTTCTTCCCTATATAAAAATAAGGTGCCAACGTGGCGAAAAGCTAAATTTATAAATAAAATTCAAGAAATGAATCAAACGACAACACTGTTATGCCATCAATTCTGTACAGCACTCTCTATTGTGTAGACTAAACTAACATAAGTCTAGTCACTCTAATATTTACAGTATTGCTGGACCATAAAGCTAGTATTAATTTCGAATTCATCCATTTTGGCTGCATAGAAGCGACATACTTTTAGAGTATATGCACGATCCTTAAGTATTTTTAAAACGCCGCGTTTTTGTGTAATAAGTACCTGTTAGGTCGTTATTCAGTTACAATTTAATTTGAAAAAGTTTCCCGTCCCTCACATGTACATACTGATAAACCCAGGCTTTTTTTATAAGAAGCATACAGTTCTTCTGATATTAAGTGACCCGTGTTGCCAATAAATATTCGTAGGATCAGTAGAACTTACTGTGTTTTCGACTGGTTAAAAGAACTAGGACGTCTCACCGTTCCTTTCCAACCTACTAGACCTCCAGTGTCATTATTTACTCAACGAAATACGAGTAAAGCGACATAATTTTGTTAATTTACGCTGGTATTATGTGTGAACGATGTTCTTCCCGGGTCGAGTTAGCCAATTAAGATTTAGAGTGATTTTGGTTCGTCTATAATACTCAGAAACTATTCATTAAATGGTATTTTTATTAGATCACTGGAATTTAAAATATTGTTATAAAAATTAAAAAATGTACCAGGTTAAGTTTGTCATTAGCTTTTCTCCGATCAGGGCCCGTAGACGTTTCATTTTTTCGATAGGTTTCAATATGAAACGTCATTCCCATACATTTTTCAAGCGTTAGCAATCTTCAAAAGTGACTTGTCTACGGGCCCAGGGCTCAAGAGAACATTCAGTTAACTTTTCACTATGTTATAAAGATCTCTTAAGATAACGTTTATTGGACTATAGATAATTGGGTGACAATACTGATAGCTCTAAAATGTTGGGAGTTATTGACTAATACAGTGGCAACACTTAAAAATACCAAAAACATCGTGAAATATAACGCAATATTATGCAATACGAGGTAACTTTTATATTCTCCACTATTTAAATATATACAACTAGCACTGTAATAATAATTACTTCAATATTTGAATTTATACAGTTTAACACTAATTCTCTTTAAAACTACTACATCACAAGGCACCTCGAAAGACTATTAACAACATTGTTCCCTTCGTTAAAGTTACCTCGTGTTGCATAACATTACGTAATATTTCGCAATGGTTTTTGGTATTTTTAATGATTGCCACTATATTACTCAATAACTCCCAGCATTTCAGAGCTATCAGTGTTGTCGCCCAATTATCTATAGTCTAAAACGTTGTTAAACTGTATATATCTAAAATATAAATATATATAGGCGAGTGTCGGAAAAAAAACGCCGCGTTTATAAAAAAGACGTGTGTATATACACACATTGACGTTTGGATTTGCTCTTTTATAATTCATACTGTTGACCGCAACCCTGAAATTGCTCGGCTTACTGTGTTTCATTAATAACAAGTTTTGAAAAGAAAATATTTACATAAAATCTATACCAATAAACAAAATAGCAGCTTCAATCAGTTATATCAGAAAATCATCTTGGTAATTCGAAAACAAATATTACACGGAATTTATAGCTTTTGTCTGTGTGTGTAAAACCTTTATACTGTTACTTCTACGGGAACGGGTTATTCGAATTGTGTACATGTCTAGACTTCCTAACGTTGTAGCAATATGAGGAAATTCCTATTAATTAAGGAACACGAAAGGAGGAATCTATGTATTTATTTAAGAAAGGAGTCACTTTGTGATATTCATTTATTTATTTATTTATTTATGTACCAAAGATAATGGGAAACAAAAAACAAACAGAAATCTAATAAGAGTATACATAGGATGACTTATCTGTAAAAAGAGATTTCTTCCAGAAACCCTTTGATATAGGAGAGTACTTAATTAAGATGTGGCGCAGGTACCAAATCTTATTGGAGAACAAAAATCGTCAATTGTTTTCCAGATCTCGTAATAAATGAGTGTAGTGATCTAAAACCAACTTCCCATTAATATCTGTCTATTGTGTGTATAGTAAAATTGTCCATAACGTGCAACAATTTTTATGTTATATCTGTAAATATTAGAAAAATACCTGTCTCAGTTATTGACCTCGATAAACTCCAAAACTACTCAACCAATTTTTTGAAGTAATAATAACTGGTCGTTACTTATGAGTGGTACTGTTAACTTAATTATATTAACATCAAATAGGCGACGAAAAACTGCCTCATTGGTCTAACTGCCTCATTGGTCTAGTGGTTAGGATGTTCGACAACAGACATGAGGTCCTGGGTTCGAGTCCCGGGTCGGGTCAATTCAAAAATCAATACTGAGTTTTCTATTTAAGATTTTCTCAATGTTTGCCCGAAGTTGGGAAGTTGGCGGTGTGATCCAACCCCGTGCCTCAGAGAGCACGTTAAGCCGTCGGTCCTGCGCCGGATCTCTCTCCGGTCGTGTCTGATTCCCGTCACATCGGACTATAAGAGTGAAGACTATAAGAGGCGTGAAAGGTGAATAATGAATCCGACAAAGAAAGGCTTTATCCCAGCCGTGGGCTGTGAAAATGCTATTGCTTAAGAAAATAAATTCAAATTACAAATTATGTAGAACCAAGGAAACAGTAATAAATTTAATTATTAGCACAATAACTTGCAAGTAGATTACGTCTATACAAAACTTGGCAAAGTCCGTACAAGTCGAGACATCGCTCTAAAGGAATTTCTCGTATAAATTAAAACTTTTAAATGGCTATATCATCCATTTTACATAACAATGAGTTGAACACTATTATTTTGTGTAAAATTTGTCTTCTCCATTGTGTGATATTTTAAGAGGATTTGAAAAACTTTGTCGACGCCTCAGAGCTTAATCGTTTTTTGTTTTATTTTATTACTAGCGACCTGCCCCGACTTCGCACTGGTAGTTGAGTATATTATGCGTACCTGTTCCATTTGTCATAAGATAGTATCAGCTTGATAAGTGGAGTATGCGGATTGTATTAAAATGAAACATAATGTCTACTACTTCATGTAGTTCCGCATTTTATGTAAATAAAATAAACAAATATTTTGCCTGCCTCATTGGTCTAGTGGTTAGCATGTTCGACTTCAGACCTGAGGTCCTGGGTCGGGCCAGTTCAAAAATCAATATTGAGTTTTCTATTTAAGATTTTCTCAATATTTGCCCGAAGTTGGGAAGCTGGCGGTGTGATCCACCCCCGTGCCTCAGAGAACATGTTAAGCCGTCGGTCCTGCGCCTCATCTCTCTCCGGTCGTGTCGGATTGCCGTCACGTCAGACTATGATAGTAAAGGAATAGAGAGTGCATTCATGTACTATGCCTGCAAATCCTGCAAATAAGTAATAACTAATAAATAAAATAAACATAATAATGTAGAAAACGTCTTCTTTGTGTCTTCGCAAAATTTTCGAAGACACTTATTTAAATTGTATGGCGAAAGTATCAAAATAATTTGCTTGTAATGTTTAAGGTAACTAAAGTTGAAATTCACCACATGTCCAACTACTGTAGATATGCCACTTTAACTACTTTTTTACATTATAAGCGTTAATAAAAGTGTCGACAATAATCAAACCATATTATTCATACCTCTGTATTATCCTTACCCTATTAAAGACCGGTTTTATGCCTGTAAAATACTTTTTCATTAATAAAATTGGATATTCCATTCAAAAGATAAAACGAATTTTATAATGTCAATCTAAAGAATGTTGTAGCGACCCTTATAAGTGGGCCTGCGACTAGTGAGTTAGCTCATATTCCAAGGATTTCCAAGTTTTTATTTTTATCAAGCTAAAAATTACTGGAGCGATACAAAAAAACTTTCATTACCTCCTTGAAATCAATAATTTTTCAATAGCTGTAGAATATTTGCAAAATTTGCTAATGTTGGTGTTAAAAAAAATGTTCTTCAACTTTCTGTGATCTTACCCGTATATAATAAATATTGCAGTCACATTAAATATACAAATAAGTAGGATTACTTGATGAAATTTGCATAAAGTTTATATTAGCGAACGTTTCCGAAATTTGACGATAGCAGAGAGATCAGCCGCAAACTCAGTAATTAGTTTGAGATAGTTTACAAGATATGATTCCGGAATACGTTTACCTCAAACTTTAACATAGCACCTGACAAGTTATAAGCCTCGGGTTCAATATCCAGATTTATACAATTCCTACTATTAAAATTGAGGGCCTTCCTGGTTGTTAGCAGAAGTCCCAGGTTTGATCCCGATAAGACATACATACATAGCATCATGCCTCATTCCTGTAGGGGTAGGCAGAGACAACGTCCTTCCACTTGCCACGATCCTTGCAAATCTCCTTCGCTTTTTTCATTCTCATTAAACCTTTCATACAAGTTCGTCGGTTTAGAGTACTCTTGACCTGCCCCTTGTTTAAATTGTGCTGGATTTGTTTCAGGAATGTTCGCCTTGGTTCTTCCCCTTCCAACTTTCGCATTCACTCTTGACTCATAAATCCTTTTTGTCAGTCTCCTTTCATTCATTCTCTCTACATGGCAAAACTATCTAAGCATATCTTTCTCAACTTTAGTCACTACATTTTCTTTTATACCACAACGTTCATCACACTATTCCTTACTTTGTCAGTCAGTTTGAATCCACTTATACTTCTCAACGCTCTCATCTCTACCGCATTTATTTTGCTTTTGTGATTCTTCTGCCATACCCAACTTTCACTACCATACATAAGTGTTGGCACCAACGCTCCGGCATGCACAGCCAGTCTGGCCCTTTGAGACACCATCTATTCGTAAAGACGTACAGAGCAAATACTGATAAGACAAAATTAAGAAATAACATTTTCTAATTTCACTGAGTCCAGCAAAGACGTGCCACCAAGCAAAAGATTTGCGTTCAGGTACTGTGCTGTCTAGAATCCATAAGAGGTAAATTGCCTCTTACCAGATTAACGCACTTCTATCTCAAGACTGTGTCATCGCTTACCGTCAGGTTTGATGGCACAGCCAAGCGCTAACCTGTCATCATTAAAAATACAACACTTTTTCGTTATTCACTCAAGTTCAAATGTCTGAGAGATTATTGTAAGTTCTTATCTTGATATAACGCAAAGGAACCCTCGTAGACTTTGTTTTTAAGTCGTTCTTTAATGTCATCAACAGTTCTACATTGAATGGAAAAAAGCTATATTTTGACGTGTCAAAAGTCCTATAAAAGCTTACTTCAGTTAAGAATTTTTTTATTTTATTTTATATGTTTTTCAAAATTAAATAAAATTTATTTGCTTTATATGATATACATGTATACTTATTATATAGTCCTCAAATTCTATTTACTTAAGTTTGCGAAAGTCTTACAGGTTTTTAAATTAAATTATATTATTAACATGACATTATACATTACATAATATTACCTCTTATTTTATATAGTTACTTATTATTAATAATTGCTAGATTCCCTTTAAATAGTCGTCAACGGAGTAGAAGATTTTATCGACAAAAAAAGATTTAACTAGATTTTTTAATTTTTTTTAACATATTCAGTGCTTGACATTCAAATTTAATACCGTCTTTATAATATAAATTATTTAATTAGCAATCGTATTAGCAAAAAATGGTACAGCTTCATCTACAATAAGTCTTTCTATCCAATTTTAAGAAATTCTTGCTAGATGGCTTTTGAATTGAATTAATTCGTGGTTTTTTTAAATATATTATTTGTTCATATTATAAAATTACACTTATAAACTCGGTTATGTTTCTTAATAGCTCCCTATGATATTACTTGTATGCTAGGAAAATCTAGTTTGCGTTGATATTTCGATAATATGGTTTGGTTTTAATAACATAGTTTATCCGTTAGTAGAAAGCCCTTGTAAATAAGTCCTTTAGTTTTCCAGATTAGCACGAACAAGCATACATATAAAAGATACAAGAAACACTTAAGTATGTAGTAAACATGCATATACATTAAGAAGTTAAAATGTGGTAGAATACTTCTCTTTTTAAGGTTATTTTTTGATAACATGAGCTGTAAAATAATCTTTATTATACATTTTTTGCCTTAAAAATACATAATTTTTTAAAAGTTTGTTTATATATATTTAAGTATGTTTCTTAGATTACTACTAAGAACTGAAATTGAAGAATGCTTTTGGGGTGCCCAATTTACTTTAAGTGCTCCAAAATATTACCATTTTACTGGTAAACTAATTTTTAAATAATATTTATTCGGAAAGGAAAACATATAAGACAAATTCAATGAAAAGTGGTAATAAATACATGTAAATCAATTTTAATTCAAAAAAATCTCACCTGACGATATTTCCAAACGCTATTAAGAGAACTTTTAGTATATCTCTATAATTTATAAAAAAATAAAGTAACTTAAGCTACGACCTCGTAGGGGCTGTTGAAACAAATCAAAGTTTTCCAGCTCAACGAGTGCAAGAACGACAGAAGCGGAAGTAATCTGGTGCCGTCGAAGCCTCCTTTGGGACCTGCATCCGTTTGTTTGTGGATTTTTGCATTTCGAATTCAATGCTGTGTGATTTTTCACGTGGGAGATTTGTTTTCGTGTTATATTTGAAACTAGCTGTTCCCTGAGTAGTACCAGATTCCGTAGTATTATGGAGAAATACGTAAATTAGTACTATGAAACAAGTCAGTGCAAAATTTCACTTTCACGTGTTCTAAAATTGTACTGTTTTGTTATTGAAAGTGAAATGGTTGAAAGTGAAAGTCAAAACTAATATACTGAATAGCTATTAAAAGGAATAGGAACCAGCCGAATGGAAATACACCAATGAAATATTAAAATAATGGAACATTACTACATAAATAACCGCCAAAGTTTGGTTGTTTTTATATGGTTGTATTAACAGCTGGCTCAATTGTACGAGTACTAGTTACAGGTGAGGCCTTGAGTTCGATTCCTGGCAGGGCAAATGTTGGAAATGTGGGAGTGGCAGGCTTCGGCCTTGGCTAGTTACCACCCTACCAGAAAAGACAACAAAACAAAACTGTCTGTGTTTCGGTACGTACTGTAGAAACCATAAAATACATCTAACCTTACATTGTATAAAATGAAGTCGCTTCCGCTGTTTTTCGCTTAGATCTTTTAAACATTTCCACGGTTTTTAATGCAGTTTACAGCAATAAATACAGTGATTCAAGAGAATGGTGTATATATGTATAACACATAAAAATTATAGTACTAATGTCGAACATACATATTTTTTTACCTTGAAATAGAAAATTCTGGCTAAACCTTACGAGATCGATCAAATTAATGTGCTACGGAATTGTATATCTCAAAAAGATCGATAAACAAGTCCAATATTTACCTGTAAAGGATAACCCTAACAATGATCATTTTTATCTTTTACATATAGCAAAAAATATTGGTGAAATACAAAACTATTTTATACGATGCAGAACTATTCCATATCCAATTATTATACAATATATAACTTGTCCATAACCGCCGAATCCAACTCGGTTGGGCAGCGTTCGGGAAACTACGCCAGATATTTTCGTCGGATAACCCTCAGTGCCTGAAGACAAAGCTCTTCGACCAGTGCGTGTTGCCAGTGATGACCTACGGTTCTGAGACGTGGTCGCTGACTACTCGGAAGCTCAGAGTCACTCAGCATGCAATGGAGAGGGCTATGCTCAAGGTGTCGCTACGAGAACGAATCAGAAATGAAGAAATCCGTAGTAGAACTAGAATCACCGACATAATCCTACAAAGGATGGAAGAAGGACCGATGGACGTTGGGGGCTGAAGGTGCTGGATTGGCGACCCCGCACCGGACGGCGCAGTGTAGGCAGACCCCCACAATGTGGACCGATGATATAAAGAGGGTCGTCGGTAGACGCTGGAGCCAGGGGCCCAAGATCAGGCCTTGTGGACGTCATTAGGTGAGACCTATGTCCAGCAGTGGACGGCCATCGGCTGTAGCGACGACGACGACGACGATTTAACTTGTATATCTACAAGGGTAGTGTAAATGTAATTTGAAATAATAAATAAAATTATATTGTGTTTTTATGTAAGCACGGTGCAAATGAAACACCTGATGCGAGTCATGGGCGCCGTCTTGGCTGCTTTTCTGAATGTCCTTCATTTTACCCTTACTGTAATCCAACATGCAATAGATTGTACAAAAATATAACACTTTAAACAATTTACAGAGAAATAACAATAGTACTTTCTAATTCTATTGCTAATTAATAGTTGTGAACTATTAAACAACGAATCAGAGCTAAATGAAAGTAGACCATCCCAAAGGAAAACTTTAAAAGATCTCTACAAAGGAGGAATGGAATTGTAAAGAGCAATGCGCTCCTTTGTTGGCTTCTCCACTCCGTAAGAGACAGCGGTTATATGTTGAAAACTAGATAATGCTTTTCAGAGCTTGAAATATCTGTAACGATATAGTCCGCACTCGTTTTATTTTGCATTAACAGTACTGATGAAATAAAGAAAATATTTTTTGAAGTGAAACTTATTTAGGCGCATGAGTTTAATTTTTTTACAGATGAAACACGTGATTAGCATTACTTAGCTCTACAGCGTTTTTATGTTAATTCGTTTCAAGGTTAGGAAGTTATTAATATTTAATGTGGCATTCTAATTTGCCACACTCACACATTGTCATTAAATAATAGAAATACTGACAAAACACTTTTAATTACAATTCCTTGTACTTATATATAATAAGTATTACGTTGAAAAGTAGGTAATGTTTTTCAGAGCTTTAAATATCTGCAACAAAATAGTCGGTACTCGTTATATTTTGCATTTATATGAATGATAGTAGAAGAGTGATAATATTTTTTTTATTTAAAAAAAAGTAACACTCCATATAAGTATATAGTAAAGGTTCTTAGGACTTGAGTTTAGGGCCCCAAAATTCGTAAATACATCAATAATTTGGGTAATAATCCATTGATTCTTTGTTGGTATCGCTGACGCAGTGCTGCGAGCACCCGCTTTGCTAACAGTACGAATTTTGGAAATTGTATTTTCTAATTTGTCTGAGGCTGAACTGGTGGGAGATTTCGACCATGGCTAGTTACCACCCTACGAGCAAAGACATCGCTAAACAGATTTGTGTCATTGAAATATAGTGTCGAAAGTTAATACAAATTAATACAAATATATATGTCGGACAATAAGAGAGAACGGAGAAGCATAAAGCACAGGGGCGTAGGGCTCTCCGCCGACATCGTCATTAATGGGATCCGTTATTTAATTTCTTATTCTGTGGGCGTTCGTGGGTAATGTTGGTGCAATCAAACACTTTATTAATTAACTCGGCTTATAATGTTCAATCACTTAATGTTCCTGATATCAATTTACACAAACTCATTAACAATAATAAGCTAGGAACGCGACAGTTTCAATAGTCGACCACTCCGGCCGTCCGCTACTCGAGAACTGCCGTGAGACGGGCCGGACCGACACTTATTGACTCTGCCCCCTCGCCGATACAAAGATGGCGCCAGCGTTCTACAGACTATTACACACGGACCAGACTCTTGCACTCCGACATATATTTTTTATCTATCAAACAACGACCCCGAATAAATCTTTAGAGACTTGTTCCATCTTTCTATTTTTCCGTTATATTGAGGGTGGTATGGACTAGACCGTGACTTATGAACTCTTAGTAATTTCGTTAAGTCTGTAAACAATTCGCTCTCAAATTGTCGTCCTTGGTCCATTGTTATTAGAAGGGGGTGTCTGTGGGGTGCATGATTGCTGATATGGCGGTAATCAAGTAGATTAGTCGCCCGTGGAACGTGTAACGCACGACACGTCCTAATAGTTATAATAAACGAGTATATCCAAAGGTTTTTATTTGTATCATAAAGTCCCACCCGTAGTAGTTCCAGAGCAAAACCCTACATTTGATAATACAATTTTCTGTATACGCCTTACCGGAGATCGAAGCCAGGACCTCTGCTAGCGCAGCAATTAGCTTAGCGCTGCGTTTTTAAACATTGATTCTTTGATGGCGTCGTTAGCGCTGGGTATTTAATACATTGATTCTTTGGCAGGTTAGTCCTTGACTGTGATAAAACCTGATGATATAGACTAAGATGGAAGCGCGCTAATGTGTTAAGAAGCAATTTAACACTTATGGTTTCAATATAGCATCGTACTAGAACACAAATATTCTTGCATGGCGTATGTCTTTGCTGGTAAGATGGTCACAAGCCATGGTCGAAAGTTCCAGTCCAGACTCTGATAAATTTGAAAATACAATTTCTAAATTCGCTCTACCGGGGATGGAAGCCAGGGCCTCTGCTAGTACAACGACTACTCGCAATATTGAATGTTATAAAGCACCTTAATACAAACACTCATGTTTTTGTCATAGAGAACGACGAACTCAAATACAAACTTTTATCCTTTAATTCCATCCCTTTCTGTAATTTTTTTCCGCAGTTTCTGCAACAAAAGGTAGCTTTAGTCCTTTCCTAAGTTCTAGTCTATCTTTGTACCATTTTTCATCAAATTCCATTCTCTTTAGACGTAAATGGAAATGGTGTTACGTTCGCATTTACGAGTAGTACTGTAACAGTACCCTGGAACGACGATTTTCAACCAAATATTCACACTGCGAACTAAATCATCGAAAAGAAAGGTCTGAAAAGAACTAATATTTTGAATGTCCTATCGCATCTCATACATTCTAACTTCCATTCGGTCCCACATCAAAAAGCCTTTTGATATGTGCGGCGACATTATCTTGATAGTAAAAATTTCATGCGTCGTCGTAAAAGCATCCGCTCCATTCAAAGCCATATTGGAAATGTAGACGTGAAAGATTTAAAAGTATTCCATCTTTTTTCAAGAAAAAATATTCCTTTTTTTAGCCTTAGGATTAAGATACACTGACCTGAAGGGTGATTATTATTCATATTCATACATAACTAGCGACCCAGTGAGTTTAATGCCTCAAATATGTAAATTGGAACATCTAAAAAAACGTAAGTAGCAGCCTATTAACGTCCCACTGCTGGGCACAGGCCTCCTCACTCATACGAGAGAGGGTTTNTATCTATTTCGAATTGGCCTGACCCGGGACTCGAACCCAGGACCTCATGGCTGTAGTCGAACATGCTAACCACTAGACCAATGAGCAGAAAATTGGAACATCTACATTTAAAAAACCACAAGTAGCGACTCATTAATGACCCACAGCTGGGCATGGACCTCCTCACACACATGAGAGAGGGTTTTAGAGCATAAACCCACCACGCTGCTCCGCTACGAGTTAGCAGGCGAAATATACACTTGAAGTACTCCCAGGATATGCAGGTTTCCTCGTGATGTTTTTCTTCAGCTAAAAGCGCAACAACGAATAATTTAAGCAGGTCAGTTTCTTCTAGAATCAGTAAATTCTCTAAACGAGAATCATAATGGCCAGATGTATCTGGCCATTATGCCATCATTGCTTTGAGGCTGATGCTATATACTAATTTATCAATCTCTTTAAATACTACAAAGCCACTGACAACTTGACATCCGTTTAACAAATCCCAACCCCGAATACAATTTAAAAACAATATTGCTTTAAAACTTCCATCCTATAAAAAATTCCCTTTATTATTTCTTCGCCATTTCCAATTAACTCTAGGCAAACAGATAAACGGGGGTATCTGCAAGTGATAGCCCTTGATTTAAACTAATAGCCGCCAACTGCTTCGGTAAGTCGTAATTAGTTTGAAATTCTTGAAAAATTATACACAGAGCCGATACTGAAGGCATCCGAGCAAAGGGTTTGTTAAGAATTTTATATAAAGCTGTTTTTACCCCTTTTAGTTAAAGCTTTTATACCTTGTGTAGTATTTTATTGATTTCTAAATATATGACGCAAAAGGAAATCACTGATGATTTTAGCATTCCAAAAGGTAATTTATCTTTTAATAACTTCTACATACTGTAACGTTAACATTTACTGAAATTTACTGAATATTCGACGGCCTCGCTGGCGCAGTGGTGCGAAAATTCGCTTTGCTAGCGGAGGTCCCGGGTTCGATCCCCGGTAGGACGAATTTAGGGAATTGTATTATCTAATTTGTCTGAGTCTGGACCGGTGGGAGGCTTCGGCCGTGGCTAGTTACCACCCTACCAGCAATAACATACCGCCAAACAAAGAGATTTGTGTTCCAGTACGATGCTGTATAGAAACCGTAAGGGGTATATATCGCCTCTTAACAGATTAGCGCGCTTCCACCTTAGACTGTATCATCACTTACCATCAGGTGAGATCATCGTCAAGCGCTAATCTGTCAGCAATAAAAAAAATGTAATATCGTAAATATGTATTGCAGGGAATCGAGCCGAAGACCTAGCGAATAACGGAAGCAGGGAAAAAATATATCATGTATACCAAACTATTTATTAAAACAATTATAAACAAACGACATGTTTGCTTGTTAAATGCTTCATAAGACAGTAGCGAAACTAGGATTTTAAATTATTACATGTTGGCGAGCAAAATACTATGTGATGTTTGTGACAATCACCTTATGGTAAGTGATGACTGCCTCATTGGTCTAGTGGTTAGCATGTTCGACTACAGATATGAGGTCCTGGGTTCGAGTCCCGGGTCGGGCCAGTTCGGAATCGATATTGAGTTTTCTATTAAGATTTTCTCAATATTTGCCCGAAGTTGGGAAGTTGGCGGTGTGATCCACCCCCGTGCCTCGGAGAGCACGTTAAGCCGTCGGTCCTGCGCCTGATCTCTCTCCGGTCGTGTCGGATTCCCGTCACATCGGACTATGAGAGTGAAGGAATAGAGAGTGCACTTGTGTACTATGCCTGCCAATCCGCAGTGGAGCAGCGTGGTGGGTCTATGCTCTAAAAA